>CALNHX010004872.1:0-118149 GCA_940337035.1 Agriotes lineatus | reverse complement strand
TGCAAGGTAGCAACAGATTGAGACTATTATACCCATTAATAAATCGCAAGTCATCATTGAAACCCGAATGCACTATCTTAATGTACAAAACCCTGCTACGCCCACTAGTTCTATACGCTTGTCCAGTTTGGTGTACTACATCTAAAACGAACATTAACAAACTACAGCGATTTCAAAACAAAGTGTTGCGAATTGCAGTGAATGCGCCGTGGTTCATTCGTAATAATCATCTGCATTATAAACTAGGAGTATCATCTGTGCAAGACTTCATTCTTGAAAGTGCCAAAAAGTTCTTTCAAAACGCGAGTGCCAACAGAACATACATGCTAGACTGAAACGAAGGTTACCTCAAGATCTTATAGCCTCTGACAAACATAGCAGCTAAACTAAAAACGAGTATTGTAATCAAGACGTTATAAATAGTCTTGTCCCTTTATTTATTGTTATTCTTTGTCTTTATTAAATATGTCATGTATAACAATTTCATTGTTGATCTGACAATAACTTGTAAATAAAAAAAAAGATTTAAAATAACCTGCACTATCTGAATACCGTACTAAGTCCATTTGTATAAGGAACTAGTCTTTTATTTATGATCGTTAACAGAAAACTTCGGAATTTGTAGTCATTGCTAATTCTCAGAACTCAGAACGTAGTTATTTTGTTATTCGTTATTCGCAAATTAATTTCTGTTTTAAGAACTTGACGTTTAGCGAATTTTATTCTTGGATTTAGCCACTTTCTTTAAACAGAAGTTCTACTGGATAAAGTTTCAAAAATACAAGGACACAGAAAGTGTGTTAACCGACATGTCGCAGTTCTTAAACACGCGTTAAATGAACAAATTTCCGTGCAAGATGAGATTGTTCGGCAGATTATTTGGTTTTTTGCCAGCTTACAACATATATTCGAACTAGTTGCACTATGAGATTTCATATTGATACTAATGCTAATTTGAAAATTTAAAACAACTTAGATTTAAAATGTATTTACTATAAAACTGAATATGACTCAAAATGACAGAAAATCTTGTATGCAACACGTTGCAAAATTAGTGTTTGTCACACACAAAGTGTTGCCCAACTCGCTAACGCTCCTAGGGAAAACTTCACGTCTAGTGTGAAAAACATTTTCATTTTGCAACTTGATACATAAATAGCCATACTGCATTTAAATTAATGTAAGGTTACCTACCTTTACAGTGCAAAATTACTTCTAATTGTACCTATTAATAATAAATAAAGCCGTTGTTACTCCGGATTTTATGTTCAAGTTTATTTCTCGGGTTACGCATTAATACAATCTGAATTCTCGCGACGACATAAAATTCTTACGTATGCATATTAAAAACATTATAAGATAAAATACTTTTATTACATCCCTCTCGACATCTCACTACGTTGCACACTCTCGCAGCTCTTCTCCTCTATTATCTCGTAAATAGAACATGATTACTCCCAAGACAAGTCGGTTCACGCAATATCAAGACGGTTTATTACTTCTGAAATATCATTTGTTTAATGAAAACTTAGGTATGTCAATTTTTTGTGACAACCCCAATAAACGTCAGTGTCACTTCAAATCATGTACTTGGAATATCAATCGCAAATACCTCCTTATTACAATACCTGTCATTCAATAAACTTGAAATAGTAAGTAGTCCTTTTATTAATTACCACACTTCACTCATTTACTGCTTATTTTAGTTTGTTCAATAAATACCTGTGACTGCAGTTCGTCCAAAGAAATTAATCCGCCATTTAGGAGATCCAAATGTATACCAACAACCGAGTAACCCCAGTACAAGCTCAGCCCACTGTTAAGGACTGTAAACAGCCTCGTAAATGCCTCCTTCCAACTCTCAATCAGCATACAACTCAGCAACACGAACCTCAACAAAATTATCCTGCAGTGAAGACATTATCCCTTCCAAACAAAATGTTGACAATCCAAATCATACGAATCCCAATCTGTCAAAAGCTACAGGACGACACCTCAACTAGTGCCAATCTCAAAACGTCACTCAAACAAAAGTGCAGTCAAGTTGAAACTCCACCAGATGAAAAACCACTTCCAATTCCCAAGACTCTTACTCCAAAACATTCCAGCCGAGTTCTATTCCCAGTAAATACAGCTGCTATCCAATTCACAAGATGTAATTATTCGACAATAAACTAAGTTCAACATCCAATTCCAGAAATTATTCCAATAGCCTGTAGTATTTTAAATTATGTTCCTCCTACCATACACGTCTTCTCCATATCTTCATTACATTTTTCAAGTTTTAAAATTTTCACTTATTCTCTTTTTTTTATTATAAGTAAACCCTTTCTCACACCAAAATAGATTAAGAAATCACATTAGAAAAAGGGTTTATTTTAAAAATTTCAGTTTTTTACAAAATTATTACATGGTTTTCTCTCAAAAATTTCTATTGTGTAAGTACATAAAAATTAATATCTCCTTAGTGATCGATTTTGCATATTTTTACAGTACAACACTCCATATTTTATTATCACGTTTAGCAACACCCGCTATACTGAATAACATTTCTCAAATAAGTATTAGCTATTAATCTGCCGCCATATTTCATGTAACTTTTAAATCATTTTAGAACCTTCTATTTCTTATTTTTCCTTGTTCAACTAAATTCAAATGATTCCATTATTTTACAAAATACGTGTTAATAATTCTGATATCCTTTTATTATACCGAAATTCATCTTTGTAAATCTAATAGTGAAATATTATAATCAATGTCATTAATATAATATCAAATCCTTGTCTTGCATTAATAAATTAACTTAATCTTCTTATATGCAATCCATTACAATAGTCAGAGTTTTATTTAACACGAACAAAATAGTAGAAGGGCATGCTCCGTCCTAATGTAATGACCAGCTAAAATGGACACCGCAAATCCGAACAATCAGAAAATTCAGCGAGTAGGCTTGCAAAATGGCGACACGACCCCTAATCCTAATCCGATCGTAAATCGGATCAGTGGCAAAAATTAATCCACAGAATTGCACCATCATCGACAAATCGTTGTCAACTGAAAGGGGATCTGCCGGCAGTGGGCCATGGGCCAATCGCAGTCCGGTTCAAGGGCAGGAGGAGGGGATATGCAAAGTTATGCAAATGTGTCTTTGAACTCTCATATCTTAACTACTTTTAAACATTAATTTTAAGTTTTTCCAAGCGCCTAAGAGGCCGCATGTCAGATAGGATACCTGCGCAATTCTAGTTTATATATTACGAGCCCAAACACATATGTATTCGTACTGCACATAATGTTACCTACTGAAGTGTTCGTTATCCGAACATACGTATTAAGATTCCCTTCTGTTGCCAAAAAATTATAATCTGTACTTGTAATACGTTGTATTTATGCCAAGAAAGCTTATACTGTTTGTTTAACACTTGTTTCGTATAATGAGATAACGCATTCAAAGTAAAAGAAGTGTGTAACAGATAATTTCGTACCGGAACCTTTATCTCTCAATTGTATTCATACTCGTTGCTGTACAAACGAATAAAATTTATCACGGCAATAAAAATACACCAAACCAATGCAGAAGGTCAATCTTAACGATATGTGTTCATTTTCGTTTCAAAAGTCAAGCAAAATGGTTCGTCGACAAGCGAAAGTGCAGATTTACGCATCTCAATCATAAAATTGTATCGAGAAGGCATATTGTATAAATCTACTGCTACAAATCTACATGTGGCAAAAAGTAGTTACAGTGCAATATATTATTTGCAAATAACTGGAAATACTAAAATTGCTAAGAAATCTGGTCGTATACAAAAAATTTCTCGACGAGACGATTGATTTCTCAGAAAAAATTGTAAAAAATCGGCGAGCTACCACAGCAGAATTAAAATGGGAACTGAAAATAAACACAGCAGTCCTCAATGACGTGCCGAAGAGGAAAATGCGTTACAAGTTTTACAAGGTAGGTAATTGTTTTCTAGATTGCAGTTACAAATAGAATTAAAACTAATTTAAATGTTTTTATGCAAATGCAAAACCGTTACTGACGGAACGCCGCAGATTACAATGGGCTTGCGAGCATGCTAGTTGGACCCAAGAACAATTGAATACCGTCATTTTCAGCGATGAAAGTAAGTTAGATATTTCTGTTGGAGATACTCGAAGCTGAGTTATTCGAACTAAGCTGACTGTCTCAAATGAACGGTTAAATTTCCAACTGAACTTCATGGTTTGGGCCGTATGTCGAGTAAAGGGGTCGGAAATTTGTATTTTGTTGATGGTATTATCAAGGGTAGGTAATACCACAAGTGGTGAATTTTTTTTTAGATTTCTTTCCATTCACATGCAAATTATTGCGTTTAAATATCTCGATACCAAAACTGCGTTAAAAATTCTGCGAGACCGCAGATCGAGTGGAATTTAAGCAGTTTTTGTTCAGAGAAATTTGTAATAATTTGCACGTTGTCTTAATTTTGTTTTTGCCTTGAGTGGTATTAGTTTTCCACTATTAATTCAATACTGTAGCTTCCAACACGATTATTATGAGTTTTTTACAACGACGCCGATTTGCAAACTTCACTTTGACGTTTTCGTGAAATGTCAGTCAAAGGCTACTCACTAAATTGAAATCATTGAAACCAATCGGGATCGCGTGAAAACACTGCTACATTAGGGGCCGGTTGCAGAAAGCAATGTTAAGTCTGGTGTTAGCTAACATCGCGTCAAAGTGAACAAAAACGAATCAAATCTCAAATGCTTATGGTAACTAATACATTAGTAAACAAAATTTGATGCGATTTTGTTCACTTTGACGCGATGTTAGCTAACACCAGACTTAACATTGCTTTCTGCAACCGGCCCTAGGTGTTTTCAAAGACAGTCAATTTTGATTTGCCGTTTGTGACTAATTGAACAATTTTCATTGGTTCGTTCATTAGAGTGTTGAATAAACAATTCCAGTACATATCAAAATATTCTGCAACAGCAGGTCCTCCAGTCTGTCGACAAAATATGCATTCGTGCGTTAAGACTGTGTGAAGTCAAACAACAATTTGGATATTATACTAGAACTAAACTAGGGTATAGAATATGACTGGTGTTCACATTTTCTGGTTACGGCTAAAAAAATAGAATAGCCGTTGCCTCGTCAATTTCCACACCTCTCTTTGGGTCGACTCACACTACGGCTTCTTCAAGTTTATCTAATGTGCTAATGTTGGCAATCTCTTCTCATCCATACTGCCCTTGCGTTCAACCCATTTTCTTTCAGAGTCATTTCTCTTATCGGTAACTGCAAAACATGTTTAGTTCATATCGAAGATGTAATCTTGTTACAGTCATTTTGACGTTAGCCTCTATTTTCAGCTTATTTGTTAACGTTAGCCTTAGCGATTTAACTTATCTTAGTTTCCCCTATTATTAAGCTATTTATTGGTTATGCAAATTTATAGGATATAGAAGTTCTTTTATGCCACGAGGTTACGTTAAGGATTGCAGGTGTACGTTTCAGTTGCAGTTCCCCTTATTGTGTTATCTGGTTTCCAGGTACCGACAGGGCCCTCTGAAAGAGGTAGGTATGTTTATTTAGACATGTTGGAGGTTAAGTATGTGTAGATTGTATAGGGGCGGTGTCCCTCGTCCCTCAGGAGTAACACCACTTGACAAATCATTCCCGCTAATGTAGTGTTTAGCGCATTTAGCCAATCTGAGCGTAATATTCCATGCAGTCTTGAATGATCAGACGTATTCTGTTGAGTTTTGGCGTATTGCCTCCTCTATTTCGAGAATTTATCGTATTGGCACGTGAATGATAGCGCACCTAAGAACTTCCTTCAACGGTCAGATTTTTTGGTAATATTTCGTCCTGATCCGGTGGTACAATTGGTATTATTGGTAATATTATCCATTCTGCTATCACAAATTTTGGACAAGAAATCATACATGTTTGTACGACATAACAATCTGAGCGGTATGGCAATTATATTTTTAGATAATTGGTGTTTATATGAAGTAGTAAACAAAAATTGAAGCTTTCCGCTACTATTTCTTTTTACAACGAAAAAATTACCAGTTTGACCTAGTTGGCGGCCCCCTATACCCTTCTTATCAGTATGGCACATAAATTCCGTCTGGGGTTTAGGGACCTTGTCTATCTATTACAACAAAAATTAGCCTTGCCGCTTCTAAAATATATATATACTAGCAAGATGCCCGTTCTTCATACGGACTACAAATGTTTTTTCTTCTAAATCTTAAACGAATTCTAGAATGCTTCCCTCCTCCCCCACTCAATGCACCAAACTAACAAACGCTGCAAAATAGTATTGTAGGTAAAAAGCAAACAATATTCTTCCGAAAAAAGTTCTCCATAACTCTTTTATGCTTCACGTAACCCCTGGAAATGTGTATGTAGTTGTCGTTCTCCTTGTATAGATTGATAAAACTATAGGTGTAGTATAAGAATAATAATAAATGTACTTATTAAATGTTGTATTCATAAATTGTAGCAACATACCAGTTTCCATCACGTGGAGGTGGAATTTCGGAAATCCTTCTATTTTATTCTAAACTGAACACACGAAAAAAATCAATGACTTTAACCTCTTTTTAACTTCTTTTTACTTTTACCCCGTTTTTACTCATTTCACAATGAAATTTAGAATAAAACTTTAAACCACTTTCTAAAGATTTAAAAAACACACATATGCCCAGAAAACAAGGTCATCAGAAAACATGGGAAATACGAAAGGTTCTTTAATTCACCCCGAAGCCAGATTTGCACCTTTAGGGGTTGATTAGGGCTAAATCCTGAAATACCTTTATAGGTATTTGCATTCACAATCTTTGGAAGTAAACACCAAGTCGCTATCTCATTGGGTCTTCGAGATATTGAGGAACTCGTAAAAATACATTTTACCCCTTTTCACCCCCCCTAGCGGTTGAATTTCAACCTTTTAACCCATTTTATTGTAAAATGGAAGTCACAGCGAAAAAAATTAAAAATTATAACCCCTCTACCCCTTTTCAGTTTTTCCTCCTTTTACCCCTTTAGGGTTAAAATTTTCAAGTGCCCTTACACCCCTTTCTAAATATTTAAAAAATACAGCTATATGCCAAAAAATTATGTTTTAACTCAATCAACATAGGAGATACGTAGGATTCTTTAATTGACCCCCAATCCAGATTTGCACCTTTAGGGGTTGATTAGGGCCAAATCCTAAAATATGTTTCTAGGTATTTGTATTGATAGTCTTTGCAAGCAAACACCAAATCGATATCTTATCGGGTGTAAGAGATATTGAGGAACTCGTGAAAACATTTTACCCCTTTTCACCCCCGTAGGGATTGAATTTCAAAAAACCCTTTTAACCCATTTTATTGTGAAATGGAACACACACCGAAAAAAATGTATAATTTTAACCCCCCTACCCCTTTTCGGTTTTTCCTTTGGTACCCCTTTAGGGTTAAAATTTTCTAATTCCCTTATACCCCTTTCTAAATATTTTAAAAATACTTCTATATGCCAAAAAAGAATGTTCTAACTCAATAAACATAGGAGATACGTAGGGTTCTTTAACTGACCCCCAATCCAGATTTGCACCTTTAGGGGTTGATTCGGGCACAATCCTAAAATACCTTTCTAGGTATTGGCATTAGTAATCTTTGCAAGTAAACACCAAATTGATATCTTATCGGGTGTAAGAGATATTGAGGAATTGGTGAAAACACATTTTACCCCTTTTCACCCCCTTAGGAGTCGAATTTCAAAAAATCCCTTCTTAGCACTACCTTACGTAATAAATTGAACATTCCACCCAAATTTCAAGTTTCTAGTACCAGTGGTTTCGGCTCTGCGTTGATTAGTCAGGGTTATGACTTTCCTTTATATATGTAGTATATAGATAGATAAACGGGGCTGCGAGCGCTATTGCGCGGTCTATCCTATTCAATTTACCACCATTTTTAGGCCTATTACGTAGGGCCATTCCGTTCTGTTACACACTTGTTACACACTGCTTTCACCTAACCGTTGAAAGGCTCCAAGAGGAGCCATCGCACTACTAATTGTCGACATAGTCTAAAAAAAACACGTCAAAAAAGTCCCATACGATCAACACGTCATCGTATGTGCCTCGAGATGCCAACTTTGAAAAACCTCTGTTAAACATTTCGCCAGTTTCGCCAATTTTCTAGATCAGTTCGATTCTCGATCTTACATCGATTTTTCGATTCTTAATCTCATCGCTTCTGCCGAGTTATTGGTGTCACCGATTTCATGCCAACATAAGGCGAAAAAGGAATAATGGTTGGCATCTCGAGACAACATGGATGACCACACAAATATCACAAAAATACACACCACGAACTAACGTGTTGACAGATACACAGTACAGTGCTTATATTAATGACAGTGTGGTCAATTTTGGTCCTGTTTCTGATTGGTTGTTTTAAAATCCGCCATTAAGAGTCGCTTCAATGTCCTATTGAATATTTTTAGCAGTGTACGCATATTTAGTTACAAAAAGTTACTAATGTCAAAATAAGACATTGACATTTTATAAATTATCTAAAGTAGCTCAGTTACTGAACACGGCCTAAGCATTAAAATAAATATTGTATCATCATTGATGTACACTTGTGTTATTTTATACACAAAAATAAAGTAAGTACGAATGCAAAATAAATTTTAACCAAGCAATAATTTTGACTTTAGTAATATTTTGTTACTAAATGTCACTAACACCGTTAAAAAAATGCACATGAAAATCCTGTCACAGTGTCGGTACAGACGACTCCTGCAGTTTACACAGGTATTTGTAGTCATATTTCAGTAATATTTCAGACGTTTTCAACTGAAAACCATTATTGTTAGTTTCAGTATCACCGTTTTAAAACAGTTTTTTTTTTGATAAAACGGGAGTTATTTGTAGATAAACACCCGTGCAAGTTTTAATTGATGTTAACCATCTAAAGGAGATCTGTTATCATTTGAAGAGAGAATAATTGCTTAAAATGGGGCCCTCGGGGATCCGCCCCTCTCCAAGGGGGCTCACGGGGTTCCGTCCCTCTCTAATGGGGCCCTCGGAAATCCCCCCTTTTCAAGGGGGCTCACGGGGCTCCGCCCCTCTCCAAGGGGGCCCTTGGGGCTCCGCCCCTTTCCAAGGGGCCATCGGGGCTCCGCCCCTCTTCAAGAGGGCCCTCAGGGCTTCGCCCCTCTCCAAGGAGTCCTCGGGGCTCCACCCCTTTCCAAGGGGCTCCCCGGGGATCCGCCCCTCTCCAAGGAGGCTTACGGGGCTTTGCCCCTCTCCAAGGGGGCCCCCGGGGCTCGGCCTCTCTTCAAGAGGGCCTTTGGGGCTCCGCCCCTCTCAAAGGGGCCATTGGGGCTTCGCCCCTCTCCTAGGGGGCACTCGGGGCGCCGCCCCTCTTTAAGGGGCCTTCGGGGATTTGCCTCTCGAGCTCACGGGGTTTCGTCCCTCTTTAAGGGGGCCCTCGGAGATCCGCCCCTCTCCAAGGGGGCTCACGGGGCTCCACCCATCTCCAAGGGGGTCTTCTCCAAAAGGCCCTTGGGGCTCCGCCCCTCTCCAAGGGGGCCCTCGGGGCTCTGTTCCTCTCCAAGGGGCGCTCGGGGCTCCGCCCCTCTCTAAAAGGGCCTTCGGGGCTCCGCCCCGGTCACGAAATTGAGGCGACGGCGAAATGAATGCAAACGCAAATGGGGGACATCGCGTCTGCAATTGTCGTGACGGACACACACGTTTGGATCGTTCTCCTTTATTTATATGATATATAGACCGGGTGCTGACTTGCGCGACGCACCATAGGAATTTGCATAGTAGATTCTTTATGTTCAATTATTTGCTCCCCTAATTATTTTAGAGCTAAAGTGTAAATACATGTTTTGTAGAGAAAAAAATACTGCATCCATTCATACTGCTGCTAACAATTTTTCATTTTCCAGAACCGAAGGAATGCAAAAAATTAAACTAGCATTTTTACAAAAATCAGTGATGTCATGGAATTATTGAAACAAGCCAATGCCAACGCAAGTGCGTGCGGGGCGATCATACAGTCACAAAGCAACCACTAATAGAGCGATTTCTCAAACAGTAAGCTTGAATAAAAGTTTCAGCGCCCTACAACGGGTGGGCCAGAAACTATTCCAGCAAGGCGGCAAAATTTAAATACGCCATTACTACGATATTTGGATTAATCAAGGATATACCGTCAACACCAATACAAATTTTGCATATACATAATTTGCCTTCATCAGAATCTCGATTTTAAAGTTTTGAACCGCATAAATCGGAATATGCAAAATCTTTATAGGTTCTGAAGTTTACAATAATTATGGAAAATTCAAACAAAATATTTGCGAATAACAAATATATTTAAGTAATTCAAATAGCAATATTGTTTAATAGGTATTGTCAATCTTACAATAGTCGTGCTCAATTGCAACAATTTGCTTTGGTTAAAAATGCTTTTCACGCATTTTAAATGATTTGTCGGTGTCAGTTTGACGTATGAGTTTACTATTTACGCACTTTTCAAAAGGCGGACAGGTGACACCAGCGCCTCCTGACGGATGGGCCAATCTTTAACAATTATTTGATTTGACAGATGCATTCAGAAAACGCTTCTATTAGTAGGTTTTTCTATGCCTTTGGGAAACTTGTGTCTCCTACACTAAGGGTAAGGCCATGCTTGCGTTTTTGTCGCTGCGACATGATCGCCGCAACTAGGTCGCAGACATATAAAATTTTCTGTCTAGACCATATTATATTACTGCATAAGAAACAATCTGTGACGCTGGCAAAACGCTCTTCACAGCGTTTTCAACATTGGTCGCTACCGCGGGTCGCAAACGTGGCCACCTACATTAGAAATCCATAGAACACACCATTGCGACCTGGTCGCGGCGATCGTGTCGCAGCGACTAAAACGCAAGCATGGCCTCACCCTTAATCGGCACAATTTGAAGCAACACTTCTTCATATACCGACCCATAATTAATTATAGTTTGGTTCACAACCTTGTCGAGTGGCGACACTAGCGCCCTCCGACGGGTGGGCCAGTCCCTAACAATTATTTGACAGGTGCATTTAAGAAACTCCTCTATTAGTGGTTGCTTTGTGCATACAGTCACTGCCGTCAAAAGATTGAACGTATTGTCGTTTTTCTCATTTTGGTGTAAGTTCTGAACCTCACCTACAATTATTTAATAACTTGCCTGTAGTCTTAAACTTAAAATGAAGCAGTCTATTAATGGTTATACTGTTTGGAATTTGCCGATACGGATATTTTACAATAAACAAGGAGCTTACTTAACGAACGTCCACCATACTCGTAAAAGCATTTTTGTTATGGACAAGGTCTAGGTACCTTAGAGACATTAAGCCGAACATAATTAATAATAAATTATTATAAACGTCAAACATCAATGACAAACAAACAGCACATATTGTCGCGCCGCACGCATTTGCGTTGGCATTGGCTTGTTTCAAAAATTCCATGGCATCACTGATTTTTGTGAAAATGCTAGTTTGTTTTTTGCATTCCTTCGGTTCCGGAAAATAAAAAATTGTTAGCAACAGTATGAATGGATGCAGTATTTTTTTCTCTACAAAAAATATATTTACACTTTAACCCTAAAGTAATTAGGGGAGCAAATAATTGAACATAAAGAATTTACTATGCAAATTCCTATGGTGCGTCGCGCAAGTCAGCACCCGGTATATATATATATATAATTTCATTAACAATTTCCAAACGCCGCCGTTATTATTTATAACCCCAGTTCGGCTGCCATATTTGCGTTTTTGACATTTACTTGGGCAATATAAAAAGGTTTACTACCTACCGAGCTTGCCGCTATGACTAATAATTCAGGTGTTATGGGCTCTTGATCTATTATTGTTACTATAATTTGAATCTTTTCTGTGTGAGCCGGAACACTTTAAAAGATGTTATAAAAAGTGAAAATATAGAAACAGCATTCTCTAAAAAACGCAACAAAACTGATGTTTTCACAAATTTCATGTTCCGAAAAGACCTGGTACGACTAATTTGGCAATACAATGAAAAAAATCTGTAAAGGGCTTTACTCAAAGCTCCCCTCACAGTGGACGGTGTGACACACAATTGAGCAAAGCTGTCGATACCACGAAGGTGTAATTAAACCAATTAATAATGTGTTGTGAACTTAGTAATACAAAAGGTAGCTTTGTAACAGAGATGTATTAATCAGTAAAATAAGCAACTAAAAATGCGTCAGCTACAGAGAAACGTTAGAACTATTTCCTTTTTCTCGTTCGCATTGCTTTGCCACCACCACCATCCGAGTCCGCGAATTCCCTCTCTCTCCGACAACCATAATCTGCGCCTATATCGTTGCCACGACCTCGAGGAACCTCTGACTCAACTCTGATTTCGCAACAAATGTAATAATAATATAATGAAAACTAATAAGACTTGGTACAAAGAAATATGATTTAAAACAACACAGCGGTCCTCCAGCTAGCCTAGATGCAGTCACCGTACGTGCCGAATCCAGGAACTTGATGGCGATTTCGGCTGCATTCCTGCTATTTTTTACACTGTATTTTCGATAAACATATGTTCCTTTAGCAAAATGACGGTTGAGCGCAATGTTTTATTGTTGATGTTGACATAATATTCTATCTTGAGTTACTCAGAATTAGGGGCAGTTGGGACAATCGAGAAACCAGGAAATTTCCAGATGGGTTCGGGCTCAGCAGTCAGCTTTCTGCAAGCAAAAGCAATTGCTAATGCGGCCAGTGCTGCTAGTTTATAGTTTTATGAGGATAATTTCATAAAGACAAGTGGGCGATAATTTTAAAAATCGAAGGAAACTGTGGGTAAAAATATCTTCACGTTTCTAATAATACTAAATTCAATTTTTAAATAAAAAAAATATCCTTAATGAGATTCGAACTAGTGCCTGTGGACGAGCCCGAGAATGAGCCCGAACATTTGTTTCCTTTGTTCAACGGTGAAGCACCGCAGCGCTAACTGAGCCACGCACGCGATGGCAATTCTTGCGATTCAAGTCTATTTAATGTAAGGCAGTTATTCGTTGTTTCTTTGTATCTCGTAGCACAGTTATTCTGTATTTGTTGATTCCCATTTTTGGCAAGGATAAAGCCAGCACAATGTACACATTAGTACTTTTATGTATTCCTGACTTCAAGCAACAATTAACAAAGTTTTATTTTTTTAAGGTGCTCACCCTGTATATATTTGTATGAAATTTTACCGGTTTCAGACAGACAGACGGAATTGAGAAAACCTGTTTTTCGTCATCTAGAGACCCTGAAACGTGAAGATCTAGAGAAATCTCGGAAGGTGTTTTTTTCGCGATTACAATACTTCCTTCGTCTTTCAGTGGAGGGAAGTAAAAACGAATATTTTACTTTGGACAGGCTTTTGGCAGATTCGCGAGAACAATTGGCACATAAAGGGGAGCGTAAAACGTTTTATAAAGTCAATGGGTTAGAAACACAGGGAAGTAAACGGTAACAAAATATTATGTGAACAAAAGCATGTTGTTGCAGCAAAAAATACTTTTTTGAGAAAATTTTTACAACTTCGAAATTCTAGTGAAAATTTTACATTCGTGAATCTCGACGAAACTTGGATCTACCACAATGCTTCATCAGTCCGTCGCTGGATACACGAATCAAATTTAAAAAGTAATCCTATCAAAATTAAAAGCGAAGGATTAAGATTTACATACAGTTTTACATGCGGAATGTCATTTAGTGTTTGTAGAAGGGTGTGCTTTTTACTAAATTCCAAAAATAACGATAGAGATTATCATAAGACAATGGACGGAGAACTTTTTCAAAATTGGATGGTAAAACAATTTATTCCTGCTTTGGCTAGTTTGAAACAAAAATGTGTGGTGGTCATGGACAATGCACCTTATCATTCAGTGCAGTTGGACAAACCAACCACATTTTCTAGTAGACGGGGCCAAATGCAAGAATGGTTGCGTAACCACAGTATTGAATTTGATCAAAAATTTACGAAGAAACAACTGTGGGATTTAATAAAATCTTTTCGGACTAATGGATAACGGCGATATTTGGTAGATGCGTCATTGCGGCAACATGGACATGAGGTTCTTAGATTACCCCCATACCATTGTCAATATAATCCAGTTGAAATGGCATAGGGGTTTTGTAAATCGTATTATAACTAGCACATCAATTCTCAACCTTCATCCAAGGGTAAGGTTGAAACTTTATGGCTTGAGTCCATTTCCAAATGTACTCCAGAAATGTGGCGAAATTTTTGTAGACATTGCGAAAAACTTATTTTTGATGATTGGAGAAATTTATCGTATGAAAACATACCTCCCTTTATTATTTCGCTAGGTGAATCTGATTCAGAATCAGAGGACGATAATGATGATAAAGATTTTGATGACGAAATAATGGAGGATGGGTGAATAGCAGGTATTTAGGCAAAATGGTAAGTGGTTATATGAAATCATACCTTAAATGTTTGTCAGAGGAAGCTTTTTTAAACAGTTTAACCAAAATTAGTAAGGAATGTGATTATATGTTGCAAAAGTATTAAGATATCAAGGGAGCATTTGTTTCAGTGCTGGTTTAGATTATTGTAATTTGTTGATCAACTCATATCATAATCATTATGTGGAGGCAGTATAAAATTATCTCTGATCTTCTTAACGAGACCTACCTGTACATTGTCATTGAAACGAACTATGATAAAATTTTAGAAAGGAAAAACAATAATCCAACCTACCTACTTATTACTATTTTAGTGTTGAAATGTTATGTGGTAGATATGAAAATCAACATGAAGTAAAATCAGAAAGCCATCCATTTGAGAAGATATTTACATATTTCACATGTTAATTTCTCTAAGACCAATATTGCTCGATTGCTCTACTAAATTTATTTGATCAGTTTGTGAAGTTTTTATCCTTCCACACCAGCAAGCGAGCAAGCATGTAAAGTGGCATATTCATATCATGTACACAACTTTTATCCAAATTGCAATAAACATTAATATTGAATGCTTTTCTTATGCATTATTTATCATTTTCGTTTTTATCGTCAATTGTCAAATCCTTTAATTTTTTCATTATTAATTTAAACAGACATCTGGCAACAATGTACCTATTCATAAAATATAACCTTAAACTAAAAACAATCTAACCTAACACAAAAAGTGTCAATTACTGTCAATTTCCATTAGGGAGTTTAGTTGCCACAGAGGTACCGCCAACAAAATTACTAGATAGTCCCCTGACCCAAAAAGATCGTGAACGGCATAGGTATATTAATGCAGTAATGGAGTAATGATTTATATGCGTATTTCATACGTATAAGCCGTTCACAATCTTTTTGGGTCAGGTGAGGCTATGACCATCTAGTAATTTTGTTGGCAGCACCTCTGTTGCAACTAAACTCCCTCATGGAAATTGACACTTTTTGTATTAGGTTAGGTTGTTTTCAGTTTAAGGTTATATTTTCTGAATAGGTACATTGTTGCCGGATATTCTCTAGTATCCACATCCACTCGCGTTCTTTTAAATTTGGTCTGTCCTTCTTAAATTGGAAGTAGGATCGTTTATTGGAAATTTTTAGTTGTAACAAAATTATTTTGGGCATTTTGACTTTTCCTTTGACGAAAATTAAAATGATTTTTTCAGGTTGTTCTCTGAATGTCATTTTTTGGCAGTGGTCTATATCTCAATATGAGAACAAGCCTAGTCTATGGCTGCGATACGTAGATGATACGTTCGTAATATGGCCCCATGGAAGAGAGACACTGGACGGCTTCCTGGAACATCTCAATAATCAAGCCCGATCAATTAAGTTCACGATGGAAATAGAAACGGAAGGCAAACTCCCATACCTAGACGTACTAGTCCAGAAGAATGGTGACACGGTACGAACAAAGGTATATCGAAAATCAACCCATACGGGGAGATAACTACACTACGATTCTAACCACCACAATAGCGTGAAACGTGGCGTCGCGAGATGCCTATATAGCCAAGCCAAGACCATATGCTCGGAGGAAGAAGACTTTAAACGGGAAATTGAGATAATCACAGAAATGCTGCAAGCTAATGGCTACCCAAAAATAACTCTAAACCAAACGCTAAAAGAGATGGACAGCAATACAACACCGGCAAGGGATGAGAAAACGGAGCCCTCCTGCGATAACGTTACCAGAATTGCGATTGCGCCTTCACGATATCTTGAACGGTTTTACCTCAGATCAACGTCAGAGCCTGGTTAATACTATACCGAAACATATAGACGCTGTTTTAAAGAGAAAATGTCACGTCACTCAGTGGTAAAACTGAATTCGTGCGATCCTGTATTCCTAGTTAATTTTGCTTGAAATGTAGTTTGTATTTTAAAACAGCTAAAATAGTTCTCATTTGCTTAATATTGTTCAACTTTTGTTTTAATTTCATTAATTAGTTATTAATTCGTTAAAAACAATAATAAATGTACTTTGTCTATTTCTTTTAGCAGATATCTTTACTGATAAACAAAGTTTTACTGATTGGGCCAAATTCAATGAGACGGGGCTCGTATATATTATCTTTGGCAATACCATACATCCGAGGAGTTTCCGACAAACTGAGAAGAATTGGAAACAAATTCAATATAAGAACTGCCTTCAAGTCCACAACAACTCTAAGAGGCATGATGACGCATACCAAGCCTCAGAACGAAGATCAGAGTTCAAAGGACTGTATCTACAGCGTACCGTGCGACTGTGGAAGACAATACATAGGGGAAACACAACGACCCCTACGAGTGAGATTATCGGAAC
The DNA here is from genome assembly GCA_940337035.1 of Agriotes lineatus. Lineage (NCBI taxonomy): Eukaryota > Metazoa > Arthropoda > Insecta > Coleoptera > Elateridae > Agriotes > Agriotes lineatus. The sequence continues at coordinate 101,307 of CALNHX010004872.1, read as the reverse complement.
ACCGCAAAAATGTTAGAATGGGCGAAACCATCAAATCCAAGATCGCAGAACACGTCTGGAACGAAGACCATCACATACAATGGGATAACGCATCAATTGTAGCTAAAGAGGAAAACAGATTCCGTAGGAAGCTGAAAGAAGCTACATACATAGCGCTGGCAGTAGAACCAATTAGCCAGGCTAGCGCAGAACTAAAGCCCATTTTGATGCCACTACTGCGCAGAGAATTACAAAAATAGTCTACTGCGCATACAGCTGTAAGATATATATATATAAGTTTACAACTAAAATATATAACCGCCCTGGTGGCCTAGTGGTTAGAGTGGCAGACTAGCGATCAGCGGTCCCGGGTTCTAACCCCGGGGGAGGCACGAATTTACGTAGAATAACGTATAATATCAGTCCTTCTCAAGACTAACCAAGAACACCTGAACACGGGAGTAGATCAAAACTCCCGAAACGTTGTGTGATTTACACCCTAGACAGTGGAAAAAGTCCGAAAAACATATCATGATTTTTTCACATTTGATAAATCATTTATTTTCTTAGGAATATTAAAATAATAAATCTGGCAATGTGGTGGCAAGAAAATGTCGAACAGACACTGACAGAAAAAAAAGTTGCATCCGCTACATCACCGAATCAGTTAGTCCAACATGAAAAGAAAAAATCATAGCCAACTCTGTCCCAAAAAGGCCGTGAACGGCTTATACCTTGCGCTTTGCTTATTTGTGCGTTAAGCTTACATTTGAAATTATAAGTTACATACATTAAGCTTTGAAGGCAGCGTGTGCACGCCGAAGGGTTAGTTTTGAGTTTGACTTATATTACATACATACCTTGTCTCTAAATATCCTATTTTTTTAGGAGGTACTACCCTCTCATATTACTTGTCTGCATGTGGACGTTGAAAATAAATATCACCTTGATTGCCTTGTATTTATGTCATTCTTCCTTTATAAAACAGGTTATAGCTTATCAAAGAGAGTGCGTTTGATAGATGTAATTTTGAGATATTTTCCATCAATGTAAGTTATGATTACCATATTACCGAAAAATCTTCCAACTTTGCGAGTTGTTGAACAATCAAGTTGGTCGTTCCCGTATTTGATTTTGATCATTATGTGTTAACCCACTCCCTCCTAGGGAATAGCTCAGCTGTTTTGAGTATTCACAGCTTGGTATCCTGCTTGTATTGTAGTGTTGCAAGATTATCGTTAGTTAATTCTAATGCCGTTGTGTATTAGAAAGTGCAGCGGTGATAATATTGCTTGGATATCATCATGACTTTACGAAATTTTAGTTGTATTTCTATTGTGCAATGTTTGCAGAAGGCTTATTTATCGTTTCCCACATTCTTTAGAACGATGTGGCTTCGTTGCCGATGTCCTGATCACAACCGAATCACTATTTACTGGACTTTCGTTTACGAGTTGGAAATAATTTGTTTTTGTTTTTGATATTTCGCAGTTGTATTCTTTGGCTAGTAAGTTTAAGTAATGCTCGGACCTGTATAACTATGCATTTTTCTCTTTAAAATGGAAAAATTCAAATTTTGAATGATTGAATTTGTTGCCCTCAATGGCCTCTTACTTTCAAGTGAATCACATGATTAATTTTAAAAAAACACCTATGAAATTGGACACACATCCACACTTCTGGAAACACACAAAAGATGAAACCGCTCGGCTAAGGCAATCTGAGTTCTTTATGATTCCGCTGAATGCTTTTGCTTCGACCTAAAGCTCAGAGTGATGACGAATTCAAAAAATTGTTAATTTAAAAGAACAACTTGCTTTATTTTGATTAAATAGGGATGGTCTCCCATAACGGCATCCATTTCAAGTAATCTTAAGTTAACATAAGTGAAGTGGGGAAGGAGTCAACTAATATGAAACACGTTTGTTTGCACTTGCATAGTTGCATATAGTTTTCTCAAGAGCTAGTTTAACCTCTGATTTCACATAATTAACAATTATTCCGGATTTCAAGACTTGTACACAGAGCTGATAAGCAGTATTATTCAGATATGTCTTGGACAATTAAACTCTATAACTGTTTGTTTGGATGGTTATAATAAGAAATAGCATTTATACCACGTTTAAGAAAATTAGGTTTTAGTTCCGTATTAGTATTTCGACCAGCGATTACTCGTAAAGTGTAAATTATTGTACTATAAGTTAATACTGTGCGTTCAAAACGAAATTACATAAGGAATGACCATAAAAATCAAAAATAACGTCAACAGCAAGCTTTACAATTTCTAATCACGATATCAGCTTAGAATTTTTAAGTTAGGTTTGCTGCTGGCATGTAATAAGTAATTACATTCCTTAAATCAATTATATTCTAATTAGTACCGAATTCAATGAGTTAACTGTGATTGTGTAAGCCGATTATATACCCATGGGCTAACGTTTTGACACAGCATTTTTAGTGCAAATGCCAGTAGCTCATGGAGATTAAGTTGCATTGTAAATAAATTTTTGAAGAAATAAGTTGTTTTACTTTAATTTAGAGAATAACAGTAACAACAATTAAATTACTAAACTGTTAAAAAATCATCAAAATTGGAAATTATAATTCTTTTATTTCACAAATACAGAAAAAATAAACATAAAACTAATAAAGCCTTCAAAGTGGTCACCGCTTTCTTGAAGACACAAATTTACGCGACTTTCCATACTATTAGAAGTATTTATAAGCATTTGGGGACTTATATTGGCACACTGTTCAATAATTCTGTTTTGCACTTCCTCGATATTACCGATAGGGGTCTTATATGCATATGTTTCAGATAATGGAATATAAAGTAATCTGAAATAGTCGAGTCTGGTGATCTAGGTGGAAATTCTGGATTTCAACTTCATCAAAAAATTCACGAAGGTAATTAATTGATGGCCCTTGAGCGACGTGAACAGTCGCGCCATCCTGTTGAAAGTAGCTTTGCTAGAGCTCATCCCCCTGATTAATAAATTCACTCACAATATTCCGGTATCTCTGAGCAGTAACATTCCTGGAAAATATGGCTCCGAGTATACGTCTTCGAGACACAGCAATCCAAACACCAACTTTTAACGGGTAAAGGGGAGTTTCACAAATAATATGAGGATATCCAGCACTCCAAAACCTCATATTTTGTATAATTATATACCCAAAAACGGTGAATCAAGCCGGGTCAGACAAAAACGTTAAATTTAACAATTCTTCTTCTTCCTCTTATATTAGGCCAGTGGCCTGTTTATTCCACACAATTGTGGTTCTGTGAGCCCTCTTAACTCGTAAGTCGGGTAGGTGGCTAGCCTTGCCCGTCGAAATTGAGGAAGAGTTCCCTTGTTAGGGGTTAACGACTACCACAGGTGTTAACGTGGTAGCCGGGTGCGTACGATTTTTAAACCCGGGCTGGCCGCCTGAGAGTCGAGCATATGCTCACTGTGAAACGATAAAGAAGCCGACCTGCGATTAATTAATAAAATTGATCGATGGTAGTAAAAATCGCAGATCAACCCCCTTACAGTTTATACACCACGGCAGCTCTGAAAACTCTTTACTTACCGCGATGGCCATAACTAACTCAAATTTCGGCGGCCTTGGGTCGTAGGTTCAAATCATCAGCTGTGTACCCTGGAATGTCTTCAAGGAAAAGGAAATGGGCGCCAGAAATCAAAAGATTTCAAATAATAAGACGAAATAAACTACAAGTGACTAGCGTTTAATTAATAAATAATAAAAAGTCTTGAAGTGTCAGTAATAAATAATCAGGATAATTAAAATGCAAATAATGTGATAACAAAGTTGTGTACGTTAACTGAAGGTTGCGAGACGCATAAAATTAAAAAACCCCTTTCGGGTTATTCTAATAACTGTAAATTCAAATCATTTATGGGATTATGCATACCTCATTCATTTAATAATTCCTTCTGTTTAGGATATTGAAATAAAAAAGCGTGACTGTACCTTTTACAGAGGGTCAATACACATCAAAATTGTAGCTTTAAATACTGAGCATAATCAAATACCTATAAGCATAAAAATTTAAATATTAAAACAGGTGAATGTAAGAATTTTAACATTACATGCTAATAATTGCGGAACGTATAAATTAGTGATGGGCTTATTCGAATGAAAAATAACCGGTTATCCGGTTATTGAAATAACCTATGTAACTCGGTTTTTGTTCCAAGTATTTGAATTAAAAATAACCTCATGCTGATACGTAGTACGCTTTGAATATAAAACCTCTATTAAAGGTACTACGTGCCGTATCTCAGCGACCTACGCAGTGCTCAAAATTCTGTAAATATAAATACGTCATAACTCATAAACAAAGCAGGTTGTACTGAAAACACCATTTGGTTATCGCGTAACTACCTCCTATCATAAAAAATATCAAATTCTGGGAACCTGAAACCTGAACGCCTAAAAACTGCAAACGCATCAAACTATAAAACAATTTTTTATTTGCTTACATCTCCAAAGGTTTTAAACAAGAGGCGGCGCCTTTAACCCGCCCGATCGATAAAGATAAACGTTTTACCACTTTTTATTGCTATTGGCAAGCAGTCCCCCATATTTCTTTCTTTCTACACTTCTTAATAAATACCTCTTAATTTCAAATACATAACACCTAATGTACGGTCGGCGCCTTAGAAAACGGGCACTACACACTATTATGATATATTTTGCATGTATTTTTTAAGTGTACAAACTGGGTTTTTACAGTTATTATGGTTTTAATTGTTACGTCAGATTGTTTATTGTTTGTCAATTATGAAATGCCATCTCACATTAATGAAGTAACCGGAGCAAGAATACTCCAAAGACTAGAAGAACACATTACGTGTGCCGATTTCTAAGGCGCCGACCGTACATATTATGTTTTGGTTCCTCTGCTATCTGCAAGTTACGATGTCGATGCAGATGACGGTGAACCGATTTCGATGCAGATGACGGTGAACCGATGTCGATGCAGATGACGGTGAACCGCCAACCGGCAAACCGGCTGACTTAATCGAAACGAATCGAAAGCCAAAATTTATTCGAATGATTATTCAAATAATCATTGGGTTATTAATATCATTCAAATGCAAATAATTCGGTTGTGAAAATTGCCCGGTTATGCCCATCACTAGTATAAATCTAAATTTTAAATATTGACGGGTTTAAAATACACAGATGTAAATTCCTGGTATTGAAGATAAGATAAATCCCGGAATAGCACAAACTAACATCGCTTCTCCAATGCTCACAAACTGCTAATAGGCAAACGCCGGCCGGGGGTTGCAACACCCTGCGGTTTAACATACGCTGGTCGTGAACTACTACACATAATGGACGAAATCGCCTTGGATGCCCGGTAATTGCAGCGGAAGCACCCTCAAATGGCAGCAAATACGCAGAACGCCAGCAACTGTCGAAAATGCTATTAGACTAATAACTTGGCCTCCGAGATAAATTCGTGAATGAAACTGATAATTAAGAGCTAAGAAAAAAATTTAACTACTATGCGAATAACAAAACAGAAAAGCGCCATCGTACCTGATCATAATCAGCCCTTAGAAACACAAAGCTCATAGAAATTGGTTGAGCGCACGTAATTTGACTTAGTTAAAATCAAACCTCAGCCGGCGCGGTGACGGCGGGCTTAGGTGAAGACAGCAAGTGCCTCGGACGAAAATTTCGTTTCCTAAAGAAAGCTTGCATTACAACAGCCTATGATAACAGATAGCGCGGGTCAGAAAGGGCATCGCGCAAACGAATGGACTCAATACAGGTACAAAATAAGCTGCTTTGAAAAATTTCAAAATTCGAAATGCAAAGGATTTATAATTCAAATAAAAATATACAGGTTAGGCCTGAAATAAATTCGTAACTGGCGAAACAATTAAGCGGAGCCAAAAACTTGTTTCAACTGGGCCTTCCGCTCACCAATTTAACAATTCGTCATTACTAATTAAATTTTTTTGAAACCACTGGAAATTCGCCTATTGTGATCTGCTGGCAGCAACTCATGTAAAGCAAGTATTTTGTACGTGAATAATAAATATTTGTTGACAATAGTATGGCAAGTTCCTAATGATAAACCAGCATCTTGCAAAAGTCTACGTAGTGATGTAGTGGGTTGCTCGTTGATATGTTGAAGCAATGTCTGGATATTGTTCCCGAAATTCCTCTAAACATGGTAAATCAATTCACTGTTCACTCGAACACCATTTCGAAAATATGATTCAGTCATAAATTTTTTGTGTCATATTGTAAAAACGATTGTAATTGTAGCTTAATTAAATTTCCAATATAAACTTATAATAACAACAGTGATGATAGTTAATTCTATATATATGTTACGGTTAAAGTGTTTACTTGGCTAGTTTATAGGCTAGCTGGATAGTATACAAACTATCCAAATGTCTGGCTATTTTGATGGAAAATCATATCTCTACTAAAATAGCTATGAATATTGGCTGATTTGTATACTATTCAGCTAGTTTACAAACTATACAAGATTTATCGCTAAAGTACTAACCACAAAAAAGTACACAAATTAACTGTTTTTGGCTAGTTTACAAACTATCCACAGTATTTGGATAAAGTGTGAACTTAATATTAGTAGTAATACATAATAACCAACTCGTTGGTTGGTATGTAAACTAACCAATTCAATTTGGGTAATTTATTAGAAAGGTGAGGTTATGTTTATGGAAAGTGCTGTGTGTTGTTATTGTTTACTGTCGTGTCTTGTGAAATTTGTTTAAGGATAGGTATATGGTTATTAAAAATGAATCAACAGCAACAATTTGAAAACCTACTTTTGGAAGTTTACGAGCAAAAGTCGCAGAATTCAAAATTAATGAATGACAGTGATTATAGTGAACTTTTGCAACGTATAAAGAGAATATGCGAAACTGAAACCAACACTAGTAACAAGAATGATTATTATGTGGTAAATACTTATGATTTACAGAGAATCGAATGATATTATGTAATCTTACATAAATTAACCAAATCCTGTGGATAGTTTGTAAACTAGCCAAAATCACCGGTTAATTTGTGTACTTTTCTTGTGGTTTGTACTTTGGCGATAAATCTTGTATAGTGTGTAAACTAGCTGGATAGTATGCAAACCAGCCAATATTCATAGCTATTTTAGTAGAAATATGATTTTCCATCAAAATAGCCAGACATTTGGATAGTTTGTATACTATCCAGCTAGCCTATAAACTAGCCAAGTAAACAATTTAACCGTAACATATATAAAACTGAAAGTCCTGACACTCATTCACCCACTCATCATCGCCCAGCCCAAACCCTTGGACCTAGAAAGCTGAAATTTTGCACAAAGGTTCCGTTTATGATGTATACAAGGAATAAGGAAAAATCTTTCGAAATTCAACCCCTAAAGGGGTAAAATGGGGGTTCCAATTTTGTATGGGAAAATAATATTAAATAGACATTCCGACTTGAAACTTCGTAGGAGTACTCCTAAAAACAAATAAGCAAACACGTATTTCGTGATTTTCCGAAAATCAACCCCTTAGGGGGTGAAATGGGGGCCTAAAATACGATATGGGTGTCGTTATAGAGGTTTTTTGGGACGTTGATTGCGAAAATGGCATTTATTTTTAAATACAAGACAGTGGACATGACATAAGGGAAGGGACGGGACGGTACCGGACGGGACGGGACGGGACGGGACGGGACGGGACGGGACGGGACGGGACGGGACGGGACGGGACGGGACGGGACAAGACGGGACGGAAAGGGACGAGACGGGACTGGGCAGAACGGAACGGGACGGGACGGAAAGGGAAGAGATGGGATCAATAGGGATGGGATGGATGGGGATGGGAGGGGACGGGACGGGACGGGACGGGACGGGACGGTACGGTAGGGAGACGGGGATGGAGAAAGGGACGGGGACGGGGATAGGATGGGATGTGATAAGATAACAGAAAATAATTAGTCATTATTTAATACACAAATAACGAACCTCGCGCGAACGAAGTCTTGGGTAACAGCTAGTGAATTATAAAGTTTGCTGTTATCATTACTTTTATTTTTCATGGCCAACCCTTAATGTAATTTCTTTTTGAACACATGGTATAATATCGCAAAAGAGTTGACATCAAATGGGAAACATTTTTGTTTTGAGTTTTTTTGGAAAATAAAAATCCTGACAACTTGTCAGGTGACTTTCATTATCTGTAAAATTATATATTTTTTGAAAATAATTGCGATTTAAAATTTACTAGCCAAGATAGAGAAAAAAATTACCAAAAAAAAGTTGTTTAAAAGTGATTTTTTGAATTTTTTTTAAATATACATTTTTAGGACATGTCAACTGAATAAAGAAAAATCTACTAATTTAGACAACTGTAAAACACCACCTACAGGGTTTTTGTATTAGTTATTCATCAACGGGGTAAATTAGAGTTTCTAGAAGCCATTTAAATGGATATTAATTATCATTGAAAAATATTCTCCTAAAAAGCGCCTTGCATAAGAAACGTAAAAATTATGCGAACATATTACTTTTCGGCAAATAATAAAAAATCTAAAAGCATAATTAGCATGTTCTACTATTTTTTCAAGTATACATCTTTCAGGTCTCCACCTAAAAAAATTAAATTTTAAAACTAAGTCTTGTATGTGAAATTTTGAAAAATATTTTAAATTTGTTTGCTAAAATTAAAGAAGAAAAGTAATTTTATGGCCTTGAGATTGTTCACTTAGCTGAAACTAACACACTCTAAAATCAAAATGATTTTCGCCGTGGTTGGCAGCTCAGTGGTAAGCATGCTGACTACTGATCTATAAAGGTCGCGAGTTCAATTCCCGGTCCCGGTGAATTGTTTAAAAATAAAAAAAATGTGGATGAAAATCTTTACAGAATGCCATCATTTGGAAGTGATGTAAGCCGTGGGTCTCATGTTACTACGATGTGTAGCATGTAAAAAAACCTTGCTAGGGTTGGAACTCCTTAGTCTCGGCAAAATTCTAAGTAGGACTTTGACCATATGACCAAAGCAGTCGGTGTCTAAGGTACCTGGTACTCTGCATGCCTAGACCTTGTCCAATAACAAACAAACAAACAAGCACTGTAAAAAAATCTCATTGAAATCTTACTTAATTTCCGAAAAACAGCAGTTTTTGGATTTTGACAATTTCCAAAAACGCCATTTTCTAACTAAGTAAAAATCATTCGGTATATCTGATAAGGGCTAAATAGATTTTCAGACAAGCACAAGTTATTGCCGTAAGGAGCTCTTTTGAAAAATCCAAAATATAAATGTTTCCCATTTGATGCCCACTTTTTGGCGGTCACTATATACAGGTTCGCAAAAACGGTACGCTGGCTATACTACCGCGTGGGGCTTAGAGCAGGCTGTGGTATTGATCCGAATCCGGAATATTTATTACAACTATAATCAGTATAATCACCATACATGAACATTAGCCAATAGGCTACTGGAGCTATCTGCTGGAAAGCACGTGGATGTGTAGTTGATACACAGACTTTAATAATCTGATCAAGGCCTACTACAATTCTCTTCTGTTCTATCCACGATGGCGTGGTACTTACTAAAGCAATCAAAAAAGTATTTATACGTGTAAGCCTTCAGGCAAATTCAGACCTTTAGCCGATTTCCTCACACATGGGGTCACCAGCGCTATTAATCACATCATAAAACGGTGTGCGAAATGAGCTGGCCAAAACATGGAAACAATATTGGGTTAAAATGCCAAAAGCAGCGTGTGGGCAGGCATTCGTCTCCGAGGCTGGTCTGGGGGTGCCAGTGTAGGTCACTGCATTATTCTAATACTTTATAAATTGATAATATCTTTATTATTTGATCACATCAGAAGTGGAATTAGCTCACGTTTCACGTGAAGCTAAATTCTAATCGCGATAGAATCAAGTGATTCTTTAACTGATGTTGTTCGTTATTTGCGGGAAGTGCTGTCCGTGAACCGACGCATTTACAGCGCCGCGTTGCCGCAGTTCTTCCCCGAAGAAGCGGACTGGCGCTGTTTGGTGGTGCGCTGAAATTCAACAGCTAGCCGAAGAATTTCGCTGGTCTTCCCGGAAACAGGTGGTTCAAGCAGGGAAACGTGTTGAAAGAAGATGCTAGAAAATAGTTTGATAGTTATAACCCAGAAAGAAGAGCTTGGGAAACGTTTAAACTTGACATATACATCTACTTTCCTGCTAAACGTAAACTGGTTGAAAAATTACAGAAAGACACACTGTATTCAAGCGAGGAAGCCGATAGTTATTGTGGGTATGCAACATCGAAAGTAATTATTTTAAGAAATACCAGCATAGCTTTTACTGTAAAATAATTTATCTTCATCAGTGTTGGTATAGACTCTTAACAAAATTAATTTTTCGACGACTGACATAGAAAGTAGATTTTTCTCACTGTCATTTGACAACAGAAAGTTGACATTTGCCGCTGAGCGTGCGTTTTCATCTTTTTGCCGCTCGCCGAGCGTTTTGGGTTTCCGCGTGAACAAAATAGGTAGCCACGTCCGAATGTTTCCTTGACAACGCCCGTTATTTGTGGAAATAATCGCGTCACATGTCATATAGACTGCGCAAGTAATGTTAACTTGATTGTCAATTAATTTTTGCGATAAAATGAAATTTGATATTTTTCTTGAATAATATGCTCAGTCGTCGAAAAAATAGTATGTATATTTCGAGCTAAAAGTGCGCTTGCCGCTTTTGCATGATTGCTGGTTTCGACTTCGTCTCAACCAGCAATATTCATGCGCAAGCGGCAAGAATGCACTTTCAGCTCTTAACATACAATATACTATTTAGTATCGTTAAGAGCTTCATTACCGCACTCAGTGCGGTAATGAATATTACCGCACTCTTTTTGTATAAAGAAATACATTGAACCAGAATTTATTGATGAAGATAAAATATTGAACAATACACGTTTGCTTATGGCACTTAACGAGACTCGTGTGATTGCCGCAAAACTCGGCTCACCGCCTCGTTTTTGGCAATCAAACTCGTTTCATTAAGATGCTCATAATCAAACTTGTATCGTTAATATCTATAATCGAACCGGGAAAATGCAAGATCCCTCCGTGAAATCAGGGGTTCTGAATAGTGGTGTAAATTAAATTGATGGGTTATTGGTGTTGCTATCTGGTTACGCCAAACTAAAGCACAAACGTCTACCTTCACACGACAGTTCTGCATTTCGGCGGCCGGAAAAACTCATTAACGGCTAAGAAAGCGTGTTATCAATGCGGGAGAACAGATAACTTGCAATATCAGTGCCCTGTGCGCGAGGGACATGCTCAAGCCAATTGCACAGCAGTAAAGCGATGCGAAGTATAGAAAATGCCAACTAGGATTCCAGTTCTCGAGTTTTATATTAGCGAACACAACCATTGCACCTTTTATCTTTGTTTACATTGTGGTCGTACAACGACAAGAACAGAACGTCGGCGTTTGTAAACTGCAGCGGATCATTAGTGAGGGTATGTAAATTGCAGCGGGCACCGTTCAGGTAGTTTTTGGGACGTATGTAAATTGCAGCGGGGTCATAAAATTCACATTAACGTTAATCGACAACTAATCACATCATTTCCCATCACACTTTATTCAGGCTTGGGACTGGGAAATATACATATTAAATATATATTCGGCGTGTTTAAAAATGATGGAAATCTTATTTCTACTTTTTTTAGACAAATAACATGCAAGTATTTTTGTGTTTTCGATATTTGTTTTTTTTATTTTTTTTTAATCGCCAAATAAAATTACTTCTTGTGCATCACTGTATCGCCAAAGTGATGGCATACTTGCTGCAAGAAACTCAGTCTATTTATACATCCGTTTTTGTACGAGGACAAACGGACTTCTAAAAACGGTTGTTTATTCAACGTTTCGTGGTTCACTTTTTTCTTGCAGTCGATGCATTTTGACGTAAGTTTCGGTCTGATACTCCCAAGAGAGTTTGAACAAAGATGTTCAGATTTCGATGGAAAGTGCCGAAGTTTTTATTGAAATGAGAGTGGAACGACTCGTATGCATTAGTCGTTCGACACATCTCTGCTGAGGATGATGTCCCAGATAGATGAGGGAAAGAGAGCCTCTTCGGAAACGTAGGTGTCAACCAGGTAATCCAAGTACCTTGAGACGCGTTGATCTTTGGGTTGTACGGCTCCAAGGTCAAACCCGAAGACTTCAAAGTTTCTTTTTATAAACTTGCAGCCGTCTGCTAAGAGCAGTTTTCTGCCGCGTTCGCTCTCAACAACCATTACTTTATTCATTTTAGCATAGGAACGTTCGGTTTTGTTGCTGAATGAATAGTGAGTATTTTCTTGCAACAGTTCGTCTATTTGTTAACACATCTTCAAAATGGAATACCATAAATTTTACAGTATGGAATTCCATCATTAGGCGCTCATTAGATCATGGTAATTACACGGCGCCCGTCATTAACATGAACCCGCTGCAATTTACATACTTTTTGGAGGACACTACCTGGCTATTACATGCTAATGAGGATTAAGCCGCTGCAGTTTACATATGTCCCAGAACGTAAGCTCAGCGGCCGGTAGAACCGCAATGTGGTGAAAAGAGACGACATTATTTCGTGTTGTCCAGAAAATTTACGTCACTAACTTTTTAATTCTTAGTCCAGACAGTGGTCTCGAGAACCGCACTAAGCCGATAACTGGAATCCTAGTTGCATTTTCAATACCTTCCTTTATGCCATTAAAAAGGTGTTCTTTTTGCGGTAAATGCGTACACGACATTACCTCCTGCTGGCCAAAGAAAGGCTACAACGGGCACTAGACCCAATGTAAATTTGTGTTCGAGGAATTTAAACAACTCCGCTTACGCTTGTGTTGCTTAAGAACACACCCGTGTATTGCGTAGTAAATTCTGGCGCAGATTGTTCCTTGATAACCGAAAAAGAGCTAAACATGTTGAAGCTCATTGGGATTTGTGTCATGTCGGATTGCAGGGATTAGGGTCCAGTAGTACATTTACCTTAGCGCGCACAACTTTAATTGTTTCTTCTGAAGATTTTTATATCTTACCGAATGACGCTATATCTTACGACGCGAGGATAGGTAGGAATGCCCTCTCCACTGGTGAAGTATAAGTGGTTGCTGATGCTTCTGGCATTCGCTTGACACGTACGAAAGATGAACAACCCTCCGTTTGTTTAGTTTCTAACTCGCCTGAGTTTGACATTGGATGTACTAGTAGGGAGGCCAAGAGAATTAATAATTATTTTCGTGGGACTGAGTAGGTTTATACCGACAAGTGGTACCATCGTAATTAGCGGTGTTCCTTAGTAGAAAAACTCCTGTTGTCGCTTTCTTAGCCTGTGGAGTGAGGCGCTATAACGTCACAAATGTGGTAAAATGGTAGGTTTCAACAGTTTTTTACAAATATCTCGTTACCTGGTGAAGTTTTACTCTGAACTTTACCTTATACAAAATTAATCTACATTTAATTTACAATAAAATGGTCTTATGCATTTTTGCAGTCCAGTAAAGGATTACGTCGATATGGAGGGGGTAAAAATGTAAATTTTTCTGTTTGCAAAAATTCAAAATTACGCCTATGAACTCGTAATATTCGCTCCAAGTGTATTATCTAAAAGGTTCAAGGAAGTGGGGAGGCGAGATGGTTCTGGTGAAGCACCCAACACCAAAGACGACATACTCGTACATTTGTGCAAATCATCCAATACTACACATGTTGAAGTGAAAATGGAAGATGGAATTAATGTCACTCTTGGACAAGCAAAATTTCTAACTAATACTAAAACAAGATGCAACTGATTGCTCTAATCACTGTACACAACAGCAAGCTGGCTGAAAAGTGATTCAGCAGAAGGTGGTGCTGACATCAAGATCGTTTTTACAGCTATTGACGAATCAAAGAAGGAAACAGATGCTATCGTAATCGGCAATGACACCGATTTATTGGTCTTGTTGGTTGTTCATGCTCCAGCCAACAAACAGTTGAAGATAATTGTACCGAAGAAAGGTAACCAAGAAGAAGAAGTTTACTGCACTGGTGCATACAGCGTGGTATCGGGGAAATGAAGGATATTCTCTTGAGAGCTTACACTTTCGCCGGATGTGATGCCGTTTCTTCAATTTATAGAAAGGGAAAAATATCGCTTTCTGAAAAAGTGCAAAGTGACAAGGAGGTTTACACAAAGCTGTTTGACTTTTAACAACCCAAATGCAGACCCAGATGCGCTAGCTGATGCTGGAACCATTTCGATATTTCCATCAACAAATGCAGATAATTTGGATACTCTGCGCCTTCAATGTTACTTGCAGACCATCGCAAAGGAGCCTGTACACACAAATTTGAAGTTGGCTGTACTTTCCCCCAATTTAGCAGCTGGACAACAACACTCTTATAGAGTTTACCATCAAGTGCAGCAATGGCTCAATGTAAATAAAGATTCACTAAAATGGGGTTGGAAAAGGATTGGTGGTTATTTGCGTCCAGTTGCAACGCTGATCCTGAAAAATTGCTCTCCCTCATTGTTTGCACTTGTAATACGGGGTGTGTCAGAAACTGTGAGCGTCGTCAGAGTGGCTATAAATGCTCAAATATGTGCAAGAATTGCTCCGGACATAGGTGCACCAACAGAGATGCACTAATTAGTGACGACGGCATCGATGAAGATAATCTTCAACATGAAAAAGAGCTTAACGATGTTTAGGTTACTGATTGCTGTAATTTTTTATTATGTAACTACCTCGTACGCTGTACATAGCACTTTTCATTGAAGAACATTGAATTCCATTATTTTTTTGTATTAATGCTTATTAGAAAAAGTTTGTAGTCAACCTTGTTTCAATGCTATCCACATGATTTTATATTTTTAGGAAAATATGACAAAATATGGGGGTAATTTAAGTAGCTTTAATTATAAAGCTCAAATGGGAAAGAGGAAAACGATTTGATGAATTATCTAAAAGGGAAAAATAGGCAAAAATGAAGATAAAACGACAAAGGAGGGGAGTAATGTAGATATATTGTCACATTCATACACATAGGAGTACATACATACATACACACATACAAATGTTCCTATGTTAATGATGCATTACTAAGTACTTTTTATAACGAAACATACTCTTTATAACGAAACATACTTATTTTCAAGTGATTACGATGAATCCCAAGGGTAACTAGAAAATAATGACATCATTGCCCCATCAATATCTCCGTAACTCTTGTTTAGAAGTCAAAAATACATAAGACCATTTTCATTGTAAATTAAATATAGATTAATTTTATATAAGATAAAGTTTGCGCTAAACCTCATAGTTAACGAGATATTCGCGAAAAACTGTTGAAACCTACCATTTTACCATCTTTCTAGCTTTCCACCCCCCTCTCGCCTAAACCCGAAGCGCAATGTTGTGCAAATTTTTACCACTACTAAGAGGAGGGTACTAAACAGTTTGCTGCTGGTAAAACTTTCTTTTTGGATGTTTGGGTTAAGCCCTGGTTTTCTGTACTAAAACCTGGAACCAAGAATGGCCATCTTTGTGACGTCATAGCTCCTCACTCCACAGGCTGAGAAAGCGACAACATGTTTTTTCATACTCAGGAAACACCACCGAATAAGAAGATAGCACTTGTCGGTATAAACCTACTCAGTCCCACGAAAATCGTTATTTGACGAGTTAATTTAGTTTGGCCTCTCTACTATACTGTTCAGGGTGGCAAGCGTCAGCGCCTATTAGAGCTACTTGACGCACATTTCCAATGTTCGAGAAATTATCAGTAAGCTGACTAAAAAATAAAAATATTCAAGAAAACTCATATCCATTCGCTAGCCTCGTGTTGCTCGTTAAGAAAAAATATAGAACACATCGCGTATGTGTTGATTTCCGTGCTCTGAAAAAGATAACTGTAAAAGATAGGTATACGTTGCCTTTGATCGACGATCCTTGGGTCAGGGACGATATTTTATTATACTTGATATGGCGTCTGGGTTTTACCAGATACCCATTTCTCCCGAAGCAGTTAATAAAAGGGGATTTGTGACTCCAGATGGTCACTACGAGTATCTGCTTGTGTACCGTTTGGCTTAGCAAATGCTTCTGCGGTCTCTCAAAGAGCTATAAACTAGACTTTGGGCAACTGGCGTAATTCTCATGCTTTAGTGTACCTTGTTGATGTCTTGATACCATTTATGACCATTGAAGAAGGGCTCGGTTTCTTGTCTAAAAGTTCTGAATCCTTTGAATACTCACGGCTTTTCACTAAACGTCAAAAGGTGTAAATTCTTCCATACGTCGATGAAATATTTGGGGTCGCTCGATTTCTGCCTGGAGTCAATAAAGTTCAAACACTTTTGGCTTCCCCTATGCCCTGTACTGTCATACAAGTGCGTCAATTTATGGGACTAGCGAGTTATTTTCGAAAAAAATTTCTCGAATTCGATTCTCGTACTGCTTGTATCCCCGTTTAACCAAGAATGTCAAAGCCTGGTGCTGGGGTCTAGTACAAGTAGAGGCGCGTATGTCCTCAAGCAATTGTCTTCTGATCCGTTACTCTCTGTCTTCGATCCCTCATTACCAAACGAGCTCATACGAATGTATGAATGTATGGTTATGGGGCTATCCTATTTCAGAAGCATTGTGATTTTGAACAAATGGCATATTTTAGTCGTCAAACTATTCCTAAGGAACTGGTTACCGTTCATACGATCTGAAAACACTAGCCATTGTAAATGCCATGAAGCATTTCCGGACCTATTTGGTATGCATTCACTTATTATCGTTACTGACTGAAATTCCACCAAACCACTGCAAATAAAGAAACATCGTGTTGTCCGCTAGAGGCCTTTTTCCTTACCTTGGAATATCGAAAAGGATACCACATATTGATTGTATAAGTATGAATGTGGTTGATAGTCCGAATTGGATCAAGGTTGTTCAAGCCAAATATTCTGAATTCCAAAAAATCGTAAAATAGGCGAGTGATGGCACTACCGCTGCCCACGATTATTCTGTGAAGCATGGCATTCTTTATAGAAACACTGAAAAGAATTTATTGCGAGTGTTTATACTAAGGGGAGTCGAATTCATATTTTAAAAACTATGCCAGATGCTAATTGCCACGACGGTTATGACAAAATCTTTGCTGCCGTCGAAGCTCAATTTTGGTTTCCACGGCTAACTGCTTTTGTGCGAAAATACCTTCAGCATTGTCCTTGTTTGTGCAAGTAGCAAGCCTTTATCCGGAAAAAAGAATGGTTGTCTCCACCTACTGATAAATCCTCAGTGCCCTTTCATACGATCCATTGCGATATTGCCAGACCATTTCCTTCTGATTCAGATGCTTTCCGCTATGAGTTTCTAATTATTGATGCGTTTACAAAATTCTTACAACTAATTCCAATTAAAATGTTGACAGCCAATGAAACGCTTCCAGTTTATCGTAGGTACACATCTCTGCACTTTTGGAACACCTAGTTTGGTAACCACAGACCGAGCCTCCAATTTTCGTAGCGCGTCTTTATCAAACCTATTTTAAGAACTGGATATCGAAAACCACATGGTCGTTACTGGTGTGCCAAGTGCGAATGGTCAAATTGACCGGTAGGTGCGTACCATGGTTGACTTGCTAACTATAGAAAGTATGAAGTCAGACACACTCCAAAAGGTGCAATTAACATTAAACACCACTGTCCAGAAAACCATTAGATTTTTTCCTCTTTATTTGCTGACTGACTTGGCTACGGCTAATGCCAATTTACAAGTTTTGTCTCACTTGCTCGATGTCGGTAATGATTCTGATACGAATGACTAGCACCGCACAAAACAAAAAAAAGCTTTTTGATACAACTCGAATATCTGGACCTAAATTTCAAGTCGAAGATTGCTTGGTACCAAGAAGCTGGATCGACCGATACTTGGCCCTGTAAATATTGCCAAGATACTTTCAAATGTCCGGTATGAACTGCAGAACCCACGGGTAGACGATACGTTTTTCCAAAGGAAGGTCTTTGTCTATTACTAAATCCTCTTCGACGGATGATGAGCAGCCTCCCTTAGGATTCATATTTTTGGTAAGTACTACCTAGTCATTAATGGTCCGTGTTACGAGTGAGCAGTTTTTTGAAATAATTTATTGCGACATTGCATGTGTTTGGTAGTAGGGTGACAAGCCAGACTACCCTCTGAGCATTGCGAATTACAAGTCTAGTAAGATGCCGCTGAGCATTTCGAAGTGACCAGGTTGATGGCCTCTGAGTACTAAGTACAATATTAGGAGACATATGCGGTTTTGTTTGATGGTAGGTAACAAGCTAGAGTACCCTCTGAGCACTACTGAATGGCAAGTCTAACTAGAAACATCCGAGCATTGTAGAGTGACAAGGTTGATGGCCTCTGAGTACCAAATATGATGTTGGAAGAAGTGTGTACTTTGAACATATGTTGACAGGGTACATTAAAGACTCTTTATGACCTATGAGTGTTTTGAGAGCTAATAAATCCGATAATTTTGATAACTGTGTCTTCTGAGCACTACGGTAACAAGACAAGTGAGTTAGAGACCTGTAAATGTTAAGTTCCCAGGTATCTGACACGCAGTGTTGGGTAAGATGCACTTCATTTGTATCTAGATACAAATACAGATAAATCTCAAAAATTTGATCTAGGTACAGGTATAAGATACATCTTTAGAAAGGTATCTAGATACAGATACATAATTTTCAAATGTATCTAAATCCATTCTAGGTACATTTTAAAATAATGTTTTCTAAAATTTCACGAAAAGTAATCGCAGACTCGCAATTTGCTACCAAGACTGCAGCTACACGAGCGTTAGAATAACGGACGTTGAAATAAATAAATAAGTTATTATTATTATTATTAGAAAATGTTATAGACGGAGGAAATTTCCTATAAAGCCCATTAGAAAAAATAATATTTTTATCTTTACATAATTGTGTGAACTACTTAACGCTATTTTATAAAAGGAATACGTGCGTACTTTTGAATGTTTCACAAAATGTTTTTAAGTTTAATTTAACCACCCAAAATCATAAGTACATCCATAACGTCACTTGCGTTACCACTCATGCTTTTTGCGAAATGTTTGTGTTTGTTAACGTTTCCACAATCATAGAGCACTTTAGTCAAAATTGACAAAATTTAGAGAAGGTAACATCATTGTTAAGTACCTAAAATTGCTGCTGTCACCTGTCAAGCACAAGTCGGATTAAGTCATGCATCAATCAGTATTTCAAGATTTACTCAGGCATTACATTGTTACGCTATATAAATTCTAGGTACCTAAATATCTGTAACCCTTGTTAATTATTTACAGTTCTTCCTAGTACGGAACAGACACTTTCAATGTCGATATTTTCGTACAAGAAGATGTTATGTAATATTTCATATTTACAAGCAACATATAATATTTTAATTGTATCTTTGGAGCTTTTCTTATTATATTTACAAGATACGCCGAAAAAGTATCTAGATGCAGATATTAGATTCTTTGTGCTAAATGTATCTAGCTATAGATACTAGATCCTTGCACGCACTCTAGATCCAGGATCAAGATACTACTCAACACTGCTGACACGAATTACTAAGGTGCGTATACCGCAAAGCACTAGCTTTGTACTATTCTTTGTTTAACACATCCGAGTTTTTTGAGAGCGAAAAACACTTCAGGATTGGCGGTGTTAGCTTTCAACCGAATTCGGCCTTTAGCCGTGTCGACTTCATCACCCATGAGTCACGCTCTATTAATTACGCCATAAAACGGTCTGCAAGACGAGCTGCCAAAAATATTGAAACAATATTGTGTTAAAATATCCAAGGCGGCGTGTGGGTAGGCATTCGTCTTCAAGGCTGGTCTGAGGGTGTCAGTGTATATCGTTGCATTATTCGAATACTTTGTAAATTACTTCTGTAATAAAGCTTGGCGATTTCTTTGCAAAGAAAATCGTCAAGTATTGGACTAACTATGAATTTCAGCAAAACAAAAGTTATGACAACAGACAATATGGATATATATATGGGCGACCAACTCATAGAGAAAGTTGATGAATACGTCTACCTGGGACATAACATCAAGCTAGGTAAAGAAAACCAAACCACCAAATTAAAAAGACGGGTTCGACTGACTTGGGCAGCTACAGCAAACTGTCACACATCTTGAAAAACAAAAACATTCCAATCAATCTTAAACGAAAGGTATTCAACACCTGTATCCTGCTGTGCTGACATACGGAATGAAAACGATGACCTTCACTATAAGATCAGCTTACAAGATCAGAACAACTCAAAGGGCTATCGAAAGAATAATACTAGGTGTCAGTCTCAGACACCGTATTACAACGAAATTATCAGGCAAAGAACTAAGTCGATGATGCCGTAGCACGTATAGCTCAATTGAAGTGGAACTGGGCGGAGCATATTGCTCGCCAGGATGACTCCAGGTGGACAAGACGCATTTTGCAATGGAGGCCCTGACTACATAAAAGAAGCGTTGGCAGACCTCAGATCCGCTGGCTTGATGATATCAAGGCTAAAATGGGTAGAAACTGCATCAATTAGGAAAACAAAAGTAATCATGGAAAAGGACGAAGGTACTTAAGTTTTGATTGACAATATCTCTATAACTTGTTCACATACATATGCCGTCTAAAATTGTTATATTTTAATTATGGCCATTTTAAGCTTCAAATCAAATTTACCAATTTTTCTAAAAGATGGATTGGCCGTAGAGGTTACACAGCAAAGCTCACAAGGTCGCCTAACTTAAATTCACATAAAATCCATGTTATACTCTACACCAATTTATGACACCTCCAAGCTGTTGCAGAGAATAGAAGACGGATGATAAAGCAAGTGTGTCCCTAGATGTAGAAGCCGAGTGAATTAAACTCAGGCGATAGTTTGGGCCATGTTGTGAAGCCATTTTGCCAAATCCATCTTTCAGCAACCAGTAATTTAAACAAAAGTTTACCTTAAAGATAACATCTAAAGGCTGACTTTTAGACTACATAACATCTATGTGGACTTTTTTATTCGCTTTAGCTAGTACTATACGACTATTCATAGCTAGCTCATCATTTTTGTTATATCCTTATATCCAAGAAATTGTTTTTTGAATATTTATTTATTTATTTATTTATTTAATTCGCACTCAGCCAACAGCCGTTAGGGCCAATTATAGGCGTCGCTGTGCAGTTATGAGGACTTCCAACCCCACTAACGACTGTCATGATGTTGTTATGACCGCCGAGACCAACTGTTTTCCGTGATAGCCGTACCACGAGGCACCGAGAGATGCAGCCGTGGAACTCCCATCCAAGTTCTGACCAGAGACAACGTTGCTTAACTCTGCTGATCGAACGTGGACGCTTGTTCAAGCTACACCACTCGGGGACCCATAATGTACAGTCATGACAATGTTTTCCTTTCAGAATTACAGGCATCTAAATTTTTATCTTTTAAAAATGTCGACAGGCTGTTCCGTCAAAAATCTTGTATTAAACTAAATATGCCAATAGTTCTATAAGTCACAACGTTTATACAAAATTCCAAAACGAAAAAATTGTAAAATTTTAAACATTTCTAATTTTTAAACTGTATTATTGGTAGTGCTGTTTTATCGAATGCTACAATAAAACGAATCACAAAATATAAAGCGATTACCGTACTAAAAAAAAAATAGACATACACATTCTGGACTTATTTTAAAGACATTAAGACGAGACAGCGGGTAGCCGGTTGGTAAAGCGCCTGTGTTTCCAGTGGCAGGTAGTGAGTTGGGACTTCATGCCCGGACATCAGTTACAGCGTAACCCTCCGACCGTCATACCTTTGGAGGTCATGATCCCCCTAAAAGAGCATTCTTCCCTTAATTCAACGGGACTAACCACCTGCTCGAACCGCGATCCTCGAGCGAAGACGGCTTATAAAACTGCACTTTGTAGATAGTAACAGCCTCTCAGCCTATATTAAAAGCGAGAAGAGGGAAGCGTAATAAGTTTTTAAAATTATCAAAATGTTTAAAAAATCGCAAATAGTCAACTTTGATTTTAATCTCTGGATTTTATGTCTGAAACAGTGGCGGCTAACATTCAAGATTTTTTTTTCTGAAAGAAACATTTTTTGTACCCATTCTTCATCATTCAGAGCTCAAACAAAGCAAACATAATTTTTATTTCATGAACACCAACACCTTGGAGCCAGATCATAGTGGCTCAGCTTTCCGACAGTTTATAGACTGCAGCGAGTGGAGGGCGGTGAAGACGGTAAGTTCAAAATGCGGTCTTTAAGCTTGAATTGGAGCCACCTCAGCTTAGGCTGGTTCGACTGTGATAGAGCGCGTTTAGAGTTTCTAAAAGAAAGGCCGCGCACAAGGAGCATATTTGGAAACTGCAGACTTACGAGACATACTTTGGCAGCATGTGAATTTTCGACCAGATTCTCTTTTTCTGAAAATGTAGACCATATAAAAAATGTGTCAAACGGTAGATGAAGGAGAATTAGGCTTCATTCCTAAGTAGACTAACATCTTTATGAGTAGTAGCAAGAACTCCGAATGGTGATAATCATTCGATAATTAATGACGTTTAGAACAATCTAATAGGTCATGGTCGTTTACATATTGGCTGCACTTAAATTTGTTTTTCTTCTGGAGCTTTCGGCTTTTAATGTTCCTTTGTGTACGTGTCTCTGAATGTATAAAGGCGGCTTGTAATAGCGACAGAACAGTCGTTAGGGGTTTCGAAAAATAATAACGGATACTTAAATAACTATGCTATCAACTATTAAGTGATACTCGTAAGTTACTAGTGAATTGTCACACATCTTGAAATAATATACGTCAATCACGCATGCATATATGTATCTTAAACAACGGAGATGCAATTTTTGATTGAATTATACATTTATACAAAAAATTAAAGAGAGATATTCGATTCAGTTCATCATCTTTGGTTAGCCTGTAAACTTTGGTAACTGTTTTCACTGATGCTAACTTTTTCCAGTTCATATGCAAAATATTTAAATATTGGGATGTCAAAAGCTGTCTTTATGTAGGGGTAGAAAATGCGTTTTACGTTCGGTTGGTTCTACCATCAAAGTTCTTCGCGAGCCACCACTGGCTGGAAGCCTGGCAAATTTAGCATTTATTAATAAAACATTTAAAAAGCTGAATGTAAAACTAGGACTTTCGCGAAAAATATTCAACGGCCGTTATACTCGTTCTATTTTAGAATGGTACATTTAAAATTTCATAATTTTACCCCGGAAGACCACCTCTTCCGTGTACAACTTACAGAATCTAGATTGACTCTGAAGGTAGGCCATGAAAGGCGCTGTCATCATATTTGATTTCACTGAATTGGCAATATGTGGAAAGAAGTAATTATCAAACATACAAAGTTTGGTTATATTGTAAATGACAAGTAATCAGTAGCGGTGGGTGGAGGGATTTCGTTTTGCGCAGTGACTAACGTCATATGACAGATTCTGTGTGTTTTAAAATGTGAAAATTGCTGTTTCTTTTGATTTTGTTAATTCTGTTATCTTGTTATTGCTATTGTTATTGTTGCTATTTTTGTGTGTGTTGTTAATTCTGTTGAGTACGCCTCTGATTTATTCTGTCATTTAGCTTAAGTAAGGTTAACAATTTAATGTCAATATGATAGATGTCAAAAGTGTTACCAATACAACACCTGGAAATTACTAGATTCTAACATTAGTTCCGATTTTGACCATTCAAATGGCGTAATCGTCGAACCTCCGAATATAAAATTTGAGCATTGTAACTTATAGGCACACAATTTTTGCATTGCTTCTAAATTATTATCAGAAGCAGTTCATTTCTTGTACATGCATTACCCCTTGCTTCATTTTGCCCATCTACATAAGCTTATGATTGCGAGTAGTATTTATTTATTTTCTCGACGTTTGACCCCTTAGTTGTATATTGCTCGGTGTCAAAACACCGAGAAATGATTGAGGCTGATAATTATGCAAGTATAAGAATTCAATTTTAAAAATCGCTGCTTATAAAATATGTACCTAATTGATTTAAACGTTATACTATAAATAGAAGAAATATGAATTTCTTCTCTTATCACTGCTAACATATTGATATCCTTTGCCGGTTCTGATCAACAGGGTACATACATAGACAAAATCTTGATAACCAGGTAACCGTCAGGCCTTAGTTCAAGGTAGGTTTTCGAGGCAACGCAACGACACGAGGCCGTCTACTGGTAGCTTTTGGCAGAGCGAACTTTCACTGAATGCGTATCTTTGGGCACGTGCGAGGACGGGTTATTTAATAAATACAGTAAATTTGCGTAAACAGCGTGCCAAACGTTCGAGGCCCGCAATTGGAATTTCTCTTACTTAAAGAGATACGAGAACGATGAAACTGGGATAAATTTGTCAAATTCAAATGGCATGCTGTCTTAGAATGTGAAAAGAAACTTACCTATATTAGTGTCAGTTTATTTTTTATTTTTTTCATTAATGCATGATTAAGACACTTTTCATTACGAATTTAATTAGCTTTTTGGAATTGATATAACCATAATCAATATTGTTGATTTTCTTAGAGGGGGCAACAAATGTTTTCTTTAAATATTCAAGTCAAGTTTCTGATTATGATTTCAGACACAAAGCTGATATCTACAGCGTGTCTGACGGCATATGAAACGTAGCGAAACGGCAACGGTAGGCTTTGCTAAGGATCAACGAGGCCCGTACATGGCTTGTGCTGCGGAGCGATGTATTTCTAGAATCTCTTTGCGCGCATAGAACATTTATTTACGTCGTTCTGCTTAAAGTATTGATCGACGTAGGTGACTCAACTATAATTCATGATTCGTTTTCGCATATAGTGCCATTCCATATTTATTTATAACAGAAATGAACAAACTATAACTGTTTTCGGAAAACCTCATTATCTGAGATTCCCTATTTATTTAGATAATAATAATTTAGTAATAGTAATAATCACAACTGCATTAGAAAACAAGGTAGGCGCATTGAAGTTCAAATGTCAAACCAGCAAATTTGTTAAGTTCAGTAAATGAGTTTTTTAATTACCATTTCCTAAAGCAGGCTATTATTTGACACTTTCCATATGTCAAAAGCATGTTGTTATTGCATTCTATGCAATAAAAATATTATTGCACACATCTGTCACTTTATTGCACACTTCTGTCAAAACTGTGTATTAAATGTGGTGAGTTTTTTATTTAAAACAATGAAACCATACCTAACATGATTTTTCAGTTTGAAATGACGTTGACGTTTTGTAATCTCTTTTAGCATAAATATGAGGTAGTCGACAAAATTATGTATACAACTCGTATCTAAAGCATCTTTTTGCACTTGTGAGATTTAAAAAATTCGCCTTCGGCTCATTTTTTAAAGTTTTATAAGCCTGTAAAAGGTGACACTTTAGCTTAGAGATGGGCGCGTGAGTGATTTTTCGATCACGTCACGCACGTTTCACGCTGGCTTTAAACAGTCACGTTCACGCACGTTCACGCTCACGTTCACTCACGTTCACGGCGTGACACGCCACTCACGACGTGACACGCAGCTTTTATTTCAAAATTTAAATTCAGATAGAACAGAATGTTCAAATTTAAAATCAATGAAAAAACCCTAAAGAGAACTAAAAATATGTTTTGCACCTGACATAATTTACGTGATATGTTGCAATCAGAATAGTTGACATAAAAAGAAAAAAATGAAAATTTACTACAATAACTTCGACAAGGCATAAATACTGATTTCTCGCAAATATGTTTCTTGCAGCTGTCTTCAAAGACATTACTTTCATTGGAATTGACGTTTCCTTTATTGGTATGAGTACAGAAGGTAATTGTTGCTAGGCAACACTTTTAATTCGTAGGTTTGAAAGTACTTTTACGTACAAGGATTAACATTTTCAGCGTTAAGGCGAGTATACAAAAAAAACATTACTTTTATTAGAATAATAAGTTCATCTACACAAGTACACAATAAATTGGTTTAAAAATAAAACGTAATCAACATTTTCAGTGTTAAGTCGAGTATACAAAACAAAACATTAGGTACTTTTCTAAAAATAGGTTCATCTACACATCTACACAATACATTTTTGGTTTTATTAATAAAACGTAATTAACATTTTCAGCGTTAGCCGAGTATAAAAAACAAACCATTACTTTTATTAGAATAATAAGTTCATCTACACATCTAAACATTAAAATGTTGATTTAAAAATAATATGTAATCAACATTTTCAGCGTTAAGTCAAATTCTGCGCTCTTCTAAAATTCGCCCAGCTGTAGAAAATACTCTTTCGCTTGTAGCGGAACTTGCCGCTATGTTTAAAATTTCTCAAGTTCTTTTAACAGTGGCGTATTTACACTGTTTTTCCAAAATCCTAAAATGTCATCTACATTTCCGAATTTTTATTTAACATACTAATTTAGTTCTGTTTCGACATCATTCTAATTACATGTGTCATCGTCAGAGCTATCTCTAAGTGTAGAAAAATAAGAATCTGATGCTGATGTACCAGTTTTGAGTCGTTTGCTGTGTATTTCATCATTATCATCAATAATTTTATTTGCATTATAATCTTCTCTTTTCTGTGAAGGTATGAACTTTAAGGATTTATAATTAGGGTCCAAAAATAAAACCACATAATGTAACTTGTTTGGCACAATTTGTGATTTAATGAATTTAAAAGTTGCTGCACCCTGCAGTTTTTTATTCGTTACTAAATATTTAACGTGAAATTAACGTGAAACGTGAATCACGCCTTGGAAATTTTCACTCACGTTCACTCACGTTCACGTCACAATTTTCAAATATTAGTCACGTT
This sequence comes from Agriotes lineatus, assembly GCA_940337035.1. NCBI lineage: Eukaryota > Metazoa > Arthropoda > Insecta > Coleoptera > Elateridae > Agriotes > Agriotes lineatus. Next base: position 74,414 of record CALNHX010004872.1, on the reverse strand, counting down.
CACGACGTGACACGCCGTGACACGACGTGACACGACTGTTTTCACGTCACGCGCCCATCCCTACTTAGCTACTTGTTGTATAAATAACTATTTTATTAAAGAAGTCTTACTGAAATTCTACTAAATTCTGAAGTGTCTACTATAAAGAGCGTATTTTTGAAAGCTATTTCTAACAATAATAACTATGGTTGGTGCACGAATGGATAAAATATCTTTATTCACGTGTAGCATAGAATTTTTTTAAACACTTACATTTAATTATATAAATAAGTTTAAAAATGTAATAAATATATTTAAATCAGTAATCATATTACCTGGTAGTGTGCTAGTTACCAAGGTGTATGTACGTATTTTGTTAATTGCTATGAATTATGGACCATTGTATTCACTAGCGAATAATAGTATATTATGTTATTAGAAGTAAAAGTGATACTTTCTGTGGCGCGACCGAACGCGTTCAGGCAATTCCGGGCGAGGCATACAAAGTCACTTTTACTCCGAATAGCACATGATATCTTATTTTCAAACGCACGAACTAATATAAATAAATATGTTTATGTTGAGGTTCCACTTGTTTGTGTATGCCTAACTTGTACTATCGGCACCTACACAATGCAATTTATTTAATAATTATTATTATTTTCAAACTTTTATAAAAATCAATAGCGCCTTGAGACTCTTATTAGGGGTGGTTCGATAATCTAGTAGTTTGTTAATTGAAATTTTATTTTTATAATGACTTTTGATTGTGTTCTGACACTAACTGTCTCCTCGCACGTCAAACAAGGCTCTGATACTAATCTCAATTAAATATGACAAATATTCTTTCTACTCGCATGTAATTGACTAAATTCCCTAAGGTTAGTACTTGATTATATTAATTACACTCTTTTAACTGTCTTTTATTTAATATAGCTTCAATAGGATACACTTAAAAACCCACCTGAGCAACTTTCACTTTTTCTGCTGGAATGTCACGTCCAAAACCAACACTTCTCCTGATGTCCACAGCCTGGATCCCCTAGCTAGTCCTCTATTGATGTGCTGCTTAATGACAAATATGCACCGATCTGTCAAAACCCTGGCTGCTAACAGGAAAGGTCCCGTTCCACCTCAGCAAAGCTCCTGTCACCTTCCAGACGTTCCCTCGTTCCAACTGGTTCACGGCAAGTTTACTATTCTAGATGATCCTTGATTAATATTCTTCTTTTATAGCTCCAACTGTAGCAATATCTGTCGTGAGTAACCAACAGTACTGCCAAGTCCTGAAGTCCTTCTGCTGTCCTCCGTGGTCAGATCCTCATGTCCTCAGTACTCCATCGACATCTCCCGCAATGTGTAACTTTTATTAATGTACCTTTTTATCACTTGTATTAATGAAAATAAATAACTCTATCCAAATACTATCCTCTTCTAGCTTCTTTTACTTGCTTGTATCTAACTAAATAACCTTCCAATACTATACTATAACTGCATCTTCACAAATCATATCTGGTTTAAGTTTCTCATTATATTCACCATGTCAATTTATTAAAACCCCTTTTTAAAATGTATTTGACTAATTCACATAATAAAATTAAGGTAAATTTCTATTTTTTATTGGAATCGAGAAATTGTATCAAAATTACATTTTATGTTTTATTAGTTGTTGATTTTCTAATAATGGTAACAAAAACTGCTTAGCTTCTAAGTTACAATTATTTATGCCCTCTACAAATTAAAATAATTTGAGTTCTACCTACTCATCTTATTATTTCAATAGAAATTATATTTGTCATATGTAATCTGCGCATATATTTATCTTATACCATTTAAAACCATTAAAGAATACGCAAGTGCTATACATATCATCTTAGTTTTCATCAAAATTAAATTCTATTAATAACTTTCAATTAAACAGGCAATTCTTCTATAAATTTTTCTTATTTGATTATATTGATATACCAAATTTTATATTTAAATTAATCTTCAACATAGACTGCCAAGGGCGTAGCCAGGATTCCAGTTAGAGGGGGGCATAAATTTAATTACACAATCAACTACTATTATTATTATTATAGTTTTTTCATTTTTTACAAATTATAAAAATTATAAGTTAAAATATCAGTTTCCGCAAATCTGCTGTAGATAGTAGCTTTTTTTTTGAAATGTAGAATGTGAATTACAATAATGATTATAAATCAACTGCCTTGTGCTCTTTATAAATATTTAGGGGTGGGCAACCGCCCACCCCTGCTCCTCCCTGGCTACGCCCATGTAGACTGCCCTTTATGTATCTTAGCAATATATTTCAAAAATTATCATTATCAATAACTGGCTGCTACGTCAATTCCCGACAATCAAGAAGGCCAATGTCGAAAATATTCGAAAGATAATCAAGTGTTGAAGTACCTTTACCCCGCCGGCGTAAAAGTAACGCATTTACCTTGTCTGACAAGTTACTTAAGTTGTCACTTTTTTTACCTTTGAAAATAATAGTAATTTACGATACAAGTGCGTAAAGCTAGTCTTTAGTCACGAGTGGGGCAGAGTTAAAACGCGAGTGACTAAAGGTGCTTTACGCATGTGTATGGTACAATATAATCTAGGAAATACGATAAATATAAAAAAAAATGTTAAATGTAAATTAGGATTACCAGCAATCGGTCGTAATTTTGTGTGGTTAAAAATTTTAAAACATGTTGCTACTGACGACGTGACTAATGAAATCATGTTATTAAACAGTCGTTCAACAAACTTAAAACTGCCAACTAAAAGTCAGTTTTACACACTTTCGTAGATAAAATAAATGTTTATCCATGCTTATCATTAAATTAACTACAAAGGTTTTAATAAATAAACACAGCTTTAGAAGTGGGTGTTGGAAAAAGATTTTCTCGTAGAAAAATTACGAAAACCCGGAATATTACGTTTTAGAAAAGCAATACAAGCCGATGTATTTGTTATAAGTAAATATAAAGCGGCACTGTAAGCGGAAACTAACCATAAATTATAATACTCGTATAGCCAAAACTGAATAATCTTCCTCAATAAATATTTTGAGCAGAACGATAGAACGATGTAAATGAATACGTTTTATGAGCGCATAAAGACATCCGATAAAATAATCGCATCGTTGATCCTTAGAAAAATATACTATTGGCGTTTTCCTGCATAACCTCAGAAACTCTATACATTTGTTCGTTGTAGTATTACAGTTTTCAGAAAAGAGCATGAGCAACAAAGAAAACAACACCCAGATATAAATACAACAATCTCTTCGGATTCGAAAACGAATAATCGGATGCTAAAGGGCCTCAGTTTACACCTGGCACCAAATACATACCGGGTGGTTGGTCATACCTCTGATAATAGGCAATTTACATGGCTTATCACGGTTATGCATATTCCTGCTCCCCATTTTTATGGAAAAAATGGTAGTGGTACTAAATTAAAAAGAATAATTTTCCGCGTCGTTTAGTATTAAAAATTTATTAGATAATGCTAATTGTGCATAAAAATATTAATTTTAAAATTTAGATATTCGCAAATATGACGGCCGCGCTTGTTAAAAAACAAAAGCTGTCTGTTGACAACTCAGATAATTGTGTCACTTAAAATGGATGCAATTTACTCTAACGAGGAAAGAGTGTTCATTATTAAAACTTTTTATGCTAGCAATAGTTTACGCAGAGTTAGGGACTTATTCTAGATACAATTTCAAGATAGCCGCATTCCAACAATTGCGACAATAGAAACTTATGTGCAGAGATTCGAAATGACGGGCAGAGTAGCAGCTAAAGAAAGCAAAGGTAAATAATTAAGTTCATACAGTGTATGTGTTTACTGATACTATTTAAATGTATAATATTGTAGGTAATCGAGAATGTCGAAATGATGATTTAGAAGAAAGGGTTCTGGCATTAATACAACTAAATCCAAACCTAAGTGCAACATCAGTAGGTCGTGAGTGCAATGTTAATCATGGATCGGTATTAAAAATACTTAAGAAGCGTAAAAAGTGTTAATAATGATGAACACTCTTTCCTCGTTACAGTAAATTGCATCCATTTTAAGCGACTCAATTATTTGAGTTGTCAACAGACAGCTTTTGTTTTGTAACAAGCGCGGCCACACAATTAACATTATCCAATAAGTTTTTAATACTAAATGACGCGGAAAATTATTCTCTTGAATTTAATACCACTACAATATTTTTCCATAAAAATGGTGAGCAGGAATATGCATAACCGTGATAAGCCATGTAAATTGCCTATGTTCAGAGGTGTGACCAACCACCCGGTATGCAGCCGATTAAGCTAAGTACCCATTTGAAGTGCATTCGAAGATGGCCCATACCATCATCATACAAATACGTTACGGAGAGGAAACAAGCTTATATTAACAGGACGAAATATGCGAAAATATTGGAAAATAGCTATTTCCCAAAATGCGACCTAGGCAATATTGTGAGAAAACGCGACTTATTGGCAATAGCAATGAATACAAACACGAACAATTAATATTAGAAGTAATTTTTTCTTATTGGATTTTTGCGATTTTTATGTGTAGAGGTGCTTTCCCAAAGAAATGAATTGTTGCAACTGCAGGTATATCGTCGGCTAGGATAAGCTACGACTTGCAGCTGTGTCTGCTAAAATACCAGGTTTCGAGGCCCCGAACAACGCTAAGCAGTTTTTTGTTTCAGGTTAATTGAAAGTTGTTTGTGGAAAATAGAACAATATAGGAAGCAAAACAAAATCAGAAAGAACACTCCAAGAAAATGCAGAACAACGTGGAGTGATTCTCTACACCAAACGGATCAGTAGTACTCCTTAAGTTAAGGAACGGTTTCAATTCCGAAAGGAATGTACAACCATATATATAGGTGTAAACCGTTCAATAGTTATTTTTCCGATAGGAGGGCCTGTTAGGGTGATGAATTTCATCCTGTAAATATGCTGTCAGTCAGTAACAAAAGTTAGGTTATGCCCATTTTATACAAAATGATAATTTTATGTCAAAGTACACAATGTGATTGCCAGATTTGGTTTTGGACTTTTATTCTTGATGGTTAAGATAAATTTAATGAAAGACAACTTGCTGATGCTGAATACGTTTCATACTTTATTGAGTAGGCATAATGGTAGGTATAATGAAAGTCGTTTTTTAATGTAATTATAAATTATATAAAAAAATATTTAAATATTACAATTTATATATTTTTTCAGTATGCAGTTATATAATAACTTATTTATAATTATATAATAAATTCATAGTAATACTAGGTTGCTGATAGAGGTATAATAGCTATTTAAGTAACAAGGAATGTAAGGACCTATTAACATCTGAGGTAGCCAAGTACAAGCCAAGGCGAATCCACGGCTTGTTGCCTGCCGAAAATGTTAATAGGCGATACATTCCGAGTTATCTTATTATACCGGGTGGCCATAAATATCTGAGATCCCGGTAGCCATGGAATTAGCTACTTATAAATGTTGGCTAGCATTATATTTCAATTAAAATAAGTATTGGTACCTATGCAATGTAATAAAATGCACTAAGAGGAGGGGAATGTGCCCCGGATTCTGCAGTTTCGCACACGAGTCGATTATAAAAATCTCCTGTTCTAACTCCATTACAATCTGTAATAATTTTTGACATATAGGAATTTTAGTTGTGATGACATTAATGACATTTAGTTTAGTTGGATTCATCACTTTAATGAAGCGGTGTTGATTCCAAAGGTAATGTGATATCAGATATTTATGACCACCCGGTATTATTCCCGCTGCTTATCGAAATGTTCCTAGATTTAAAAAAAATCGTTTGGTTTGACACCTGTCACCAGGATTAATTTTTGTGAGTAGTGTTACCTGTGAGTGTCACATGTCACATAAACACTTGCAGTTATAAAGAAAACGTCTAAATCTGCATCTTGCTTTGTTAATTTTATTATCCTAGGAACTTACTAATAATATTAAGTTCCGTTGTCAAGCAAAAGTAGCAAATAAATATAATCACCGACTTATACGTTTTGTTACTAAGGCTGTATCACTGACTTACATGATCACCAGCGGGAAAATGTATACAAACTAACACTTCCACATTTAAATAAATGCAAATGTAAGAAATACGAGGCTGGGAATGGGATTCTTTGTTGGAATGGATGCCGATATGCTGGTCTAAACTTCGAGCGGCTTTAGATTTTCAAACGAGAAACGTCTAGAGCTTGGTTTACCCTAGGGCCGGATCAGCTCTGGGAGTTGCGTGGTGTGGATTCTCAGAAGATAGCCACTCATTTTCAAAGTCATAAACAAGAACTTTGATGCCAAAACCCCCTATTCCACTTCCATTGTTTCATTGGTAGTATCTGAACCATGTCCTGGACGAGCCACGAAAATTGTTCTGCCCAATAATAATTCTAATAGTTTTTTTAGATACCTAAAACAGTACAAAGCCCAAAATTAAACCAACAGTTAGGTTTTGTGCATAGATACCGACATCCCAAATGTCACTAAGCAAGGCAAAGATTTCCGTTTCGCTGAGGTCTGGCCTATCGGCTTTATAATGCCTGTAGGCCTGTAATTTTGTGTCAGATTTAAAAAGTTTTGCCATATTTGCTTTAATATAAATTACAATTTGTTGACAGATAGGTATAGTATTCCAACCAAAAATTGGAAAGCTATTTAAAATCCAGTATACCATGAAAAGTGTAAGTCATGTCTAAGATGGTTTCATACAATCAGTAAATAATATTCTAATGTCAATCAGCTTTCAAGTAATGACAGTTCATCTGCAAATTGTACATGTAACTGTTTTGTTAAGGCATTGTAACATTGTGCATGATTTAAGTAGGTACAAGTAGAGTTTTTAAAACCGTATAGCAGCACAGAAAATTTTGAAAAACGTATATATCTTCCAAACTTCCCAATGCATCTGTCAAATTTGAAGGTTATTATCAAAGTGTCACTGAATGACAATCAATCAGTAATTTTATGAATTAAATTACGAAGCGACTTGCTGTTTTCAATGCTGGCCTGATTTTCAATCATCATCATCATCATCATCACCCAGCCATTTACTTCGTCCACTGTTGAGCATAGGCCTCCCCTAGGCGGTTCCATTTATCTCTGTTTTGCGCTGTCTGTAGCCGATTTGTTGCTATTCTCTTTATATCATCAGTCCAGCGCGTTGGCGGCCTTCCTTGGCTTCGCTTATCTGCGCGCGGTCTCCATTCTAGTAATGTTCGTGCCCATCTCATATCTTTAAGTCTAGCAACGGGCCCAGCCCATCTCCACTTTAGACTAACTATGCGTGTTATAACATCTGTAACGCCAGTTCTTTCCCGAAGATCTACATTTCTGATCTTGTCCCTCAAAGTTACTCCCAGCATCGATCTCTCCATCCGTCTTTGTGCCACTTTTAGTTTCGATGTTGTTGTTTTAGTCAGAGTTAGTGTTTCGGATCCGTATGTGAAGACCGGAAGCACACAATGGTCGAATGATTTTCTTTTCAAGCTTATGGGAATGTCACTTTTAAATATATCACGCATTTTTCCGTATGCAGCCCACGCCAAAGTTATTCTTCTTTGTATTTCGCATGTTTGATTGTCTCTGTTCAGCCTTAGTTCATGTCCAAGATATATATATTTTTCTACTAATTCTATTTCGTGACCTTTCACTTCGGGATTTTCCGAGGGGACTAGATTTGTCATAAATTTAGTTTTACTGAAACTCATCTTGAGACCAATTTCTGTACATGCTACGTCTAGTTCATTTAACATATCCTTTAGTTTCCCCAGTTCGTCAGTTATGATAACTATGTCGTCTGCATACCGGAGGTGATTCAGATTTTCACCATCTATTGTTATGCCTTTGCAGTTCCAATCGAGCTTTTTAAAAGCGTACTCCAATGCCGTTATAAACAGTTTCGGGGACAGTGTGTCCCCTTGTCTGATGCCCCGATTAATTTTTATTTTATCACTTTCTTCATGCAGTTTTACTGTCATCGTTGCATTTTTATATATGTTGGTGATAAGTTTAGTATAGCTGTTGTCAGTGCGGCTTTCGTTTAGAGCTTCCAGCACACTATCTAGTTCTAGAGTATCAAACGCTTTATGAAAGTCGACGAAAGCAAGCGCTAAAGGTCTGTTATACTCTATAGATTTTTCGACTAGTAATTTCACAGCTTGCAAGTGATCGTTTGTTCCATAGTTGGAGCGGAATCCAGCTTGCTCTTTTGGCTGATAAAAATCTAATTTTCTCTCTAGTCTTGATGTTATAATTCTTGTAAATAGTTTATAGATATGATTTAGGAGGCTAATAGGCCTAAAGTTTTCAAGGTCCGTTTTATCGCCCTTTTTATATAGGAGTACTGAACAGATTCGCCTGGAGGCTGTAGAAATCAGGCGTCCGTTACGTTATTTTGCTGGTTCCATCCCTTATGTTAAGCGCAGAACTGAGACAGCAGTTTCCGCTTTAAGACAGCTTAGTCATGCCACTTAACGGGATGATAATTCGTCACTGTGTGAGATGCAGCCTCACATCCCTTAATTATTTATAGGCTTGGACCCACAGCGACGCAGTAAGTGAATCTAACAAGTAAATGCAGACTGGTTTATTACAAAAATAATTGTTCTATATATACAAACAAATTTGCTTAGATCATAGTAATATACAAAGTTCATTTCTAATAACAGGTGCAATGTATTATATTCAGTAGGTTAATTTACTAGTCTTGCAAAACAATACTCAGCGGTTTTGCTTCCGTGATATGATATGGACTCCATGAACTCGAGCGTCTTTTATGCTGAGCTGCGATTGTAGGCATTTAAACCTTGTCACGGCCTTGCGTAATTGTGTACGCGAAGCCGTGTAAAAATGCTGAGCGGCGACTGCGAGGTGTTTAAACTTGACTGTGAGTAGGTCGCCGCGCTTGCATAATGCAATATTGCGTTTTTGGTGGCTTTTAATTTTTAGAATGTTTCGTAAAATTTAAATGAATAATTATAAATTTATATCTGGTTAATCTGTTAAAGACAAGATTAAACATATTGCCAATTTTAAGCCACAAAAAAGCAAACCGATAAATTATATTGTTTCTTCGAGATTGAGCGTTTTGAGAGGATATTCTTCTGCCTGGGGTTGTGCGGGTGGTGGCTTCCTTCGTGTTATTCGTTGCCGAATGTAGTAGATAGCTCCTAGTAGGGCAGCGGTTCCCAAAAGGCTGCCTGTGACCCCAATAGACAGGTGAGAATGATGTCGGATGGCTTTCCAGGTGAAGTTTTTTATATGCTCCTGGAAATCTAACTGCGATGCTTGTAGGTCTTCGAAGTGGTCTGACTGAGTTAGTACAGGTTCCTCTGCGATTTCTGAAAATGAGTTTGTTGTGATTGGGTTGGTAATATTGATACTGATAGCCTTGGAGTATCCAGCCAGGATCTTGTATTTTCTGTTGTGCCTTGGGGTTAATGTATTCCTCGCAGTTTGGATGATGCAATCCGATGAAATTTGAATGACACCTGTAGTGTTGACGGTGACTTCTTCCCTGTTTCCACTACAAGTGATTGCTATGCGGGTTGGTTTACTGACTACAAATAGCCAGGTGTTTTCCATGTACAATTGTTTCCAAATAATGGACTGGATGCGATGTCTTCGTAGGAGACATTGACTGGTTTCTACTCGGTGATATATATCGTCAATGATGCAGTTTGGGTTGTTTTCAATTCCTTTAACTACCGTTGGACTGCAAACATAGGTAGTGGGAGAAATTTGTAGCTCTTCTTTGAATTCTTCATCTGTTTCGTGGAAGTACATTTGTAGGTTGTAATCCACAGCGAAGATTCCTTTCGGCACATCGATCATCCAGTAGGATCCATTGCTGATTTGGAGAGGAATTGGTGTCACTTTAATTAAGGAGTATTCCGTTTTTTCCACTATGATGAAATACCCTTGGACGTTGATGTAGATGTCGTCATGCCCAATGTCAACCTTTAGAATTGGCGTTGGTAATATCTCCAAATTTGGTGAAAGTTTACTGGTTGCATTAGCGAGGATCTGTTTAATTTGAGCAGGTGTTATTAGCTCGTACAGATTACCTTGCTGAAAGTGAACGTTTAAGATGTGAATATGGTAGTTGCACAGTTCACTAATTACATTTGTGGCGACTTGGTACACACTGATGATGTGAATATTTAGTCGGTTGGAGTCGGTTGCTTTATACCATTTGTCCATGTTGTTAATGGCCCGGATTCCTTGGTTTAATTTTTCTTGGAAATGTTCCAGCTTCTTGTCGATTCGTTCTTCGGTTTCATTAAACCTGGAAAGTGCGGATAGCAAGAATTTGGATTGTTGACTGTCCATTTTTATTAGTTCCTGTTGATTCTTGTCTAGCCTGTCTATATCTTGATAGACTTCATCGTTGACTCCAAAAATTGATGTTAATACTGTGCCAAGGACTCCTCTTTTTTCTCGTCTTGTTATTATTTCTTCCATACCATCTCTAATCCATTCCATTTGCTTTTTCTGTTCCAGAAGATGATGCACCAGTGTCTTGCATAATGTGTCTTCGGACAGTTCTTTTGCAGAGTCGCAGAGATTGTCGAATTTGTCTACCATGTCTGTGACTGTTTCGAAGTCTTCTTCGATCTTCCCCCTCTCGAACTGGATTTCGATCCGGAATGTTCCTCTCTCAATCTTCCCGTGTCCAATGTGTTCTACATAGTACCCGCTGTCTGGTTTTTGGATATTAAATTCTGCTTTACTTAATGTATTGGTGGTAAGAAGGGTAAAGATGAGTAACAGCAGTTTCCATTTGGACGCGACAGATTTCCTTGGTGCTGGGGATGATCGTGTCTGGATAATGTTAGTTGAAATTTTATCTTCTGCCTCTGGTTCCTGCGATTCCTCGGTAGTTGCTGGTAATGGAATGATGCTGCCTATGGATCGTTTTAGCTGATGTCCTCCTGATTTCTGGAGCGTCACTACTCGTACTGATCCATCGGCTGCTGGATGAGTTGCAGTGACTCTTGCTAAAGGCCACTTACTAGGATTGATACGATCTTCTTTGATTAACACTAAATCTCCAACTTTAGTGTTCTCCAATGGTTTCTTCCATTTGTTTCGTTGCTGTAATCCATGAAGGTAGTCCGAGCTCCATGATTTCCAAAAATCTTGCTTGATCTTTTGGATTATCCTCCAACGATTCGATAGATTTGAAGATATTGGAGTGTTGATTGGGTCTGGTGGCGATATGATTTCCCTCCCTATTAGGAAATGGCCTGGCGTCAGAGCAGTTGTGTCCTCAATATCGTTGCCTTGTGGACATAGAGGACGTGAGTTTAGGCAGGCCTCAATTTGGCAGAGAAGAGTTGTTAACTCTTCAAAGGTGAGAGTAGCGTGGCCAATAGTTCTCTTCAGATGATGCTTCATTGATTTTACCCCTGCTTCCCATATCCCTCCGAAGTGAGGGGCTATTGGAGGGATGAAGTGCCATTGGGTACCACCGGTTGCTAAGGTTTCTTGGACAACTGGGCCTTCAATTGTTTGGCGGGTTTCCTTGTCCAACACTTTTCTTGCGCCAACGAAGTTTGTTCCGTTGTCGCTGTATAGGTGTGCACAGCGTCCTCTTCGGGCAGTAAACCTCCTGAAGACTGCTAGGAAGCTGTTGGTTGTCATGTCGCTGACGGCCTCTAGGTGGATTGCCTTGGTTGATAGACAGACAAAAACAGCAATGTACCCTTTGTGCGAAGAATGCCCTCTTCCCTTGGATGTTCGGATCTGTATTGGGCCGGCGTAGTCCACTCCGGAATGGAAGAATGGAGGAGTTGAATTCACTCTGGTTGATGGAAGATTTCCCATCAGTTGCTGTGCTGCCTCTGCTTTGTATCGTAGACATCGGAAACACTTCTGGATGCTGGAGCTGACTGCTTTCTTCGCGTTGATGATCCAATATTTTCTTCGGATATATGAGAGAGTGAGTTGGGTGCCACCGTGCAGCGTGCGTAGATGCGCCTCTTGGATTATTAGTTTGGAAATATGACTGGAGTACGGGAGTATGATTGGGTGGTTTTCATTGAAGGACAAGGTGGAATTTTCTAATCTTCCTCCAACACGGATTATTCCATGCTGATCGATGAAGGGATTGAGGTTGGCAAGCTTGTTACTGGAACTCACATATTTGTTCTGCCGGAGTTGAGATCCTGTTGCCCTCAAAATAGGATCACTTCCTTGGATGACCTTAACGAGTAGGAGGATGGTGTCGTCCATTTACTTCACTGATAGGCATCCTGATTGAGTGGGAAGTCGCTTACACTTGTTGATGAATCTTCGGCAATGTGACATGACTCGTACCATTCTTGTTAGAGAAGAAAAACGATGAACGACTTCGTTCTCGTCTTGATGAATGGTAGTTTGATGCACAGTGTAACTTCTTGCTTCTTCCTCGGTGGTTGCGGTGTCTGGTTGACACGGCCATGAACTCTTGTTAACTAGCCAGCTCGGTCCGTCCCACCATAGGAGATGATTCTTTAGTTTTTCTGGACTAGTGCCTCGGGAGATGACGTCTGCAGGATTCTCTTCGGATTTGACGTGGTTCCAATGTTGAGCCGGAATTAGATTGTTGATTTCGGCTACTCGATTCGCGACGAACGTCTTCCATCGTACCGGGTCTCCTTTTATCCATCCTAATGTAACCATGGAGTCGGTCCAGGCGAAGATAGACACCTTAGGAAGGTCTAATGCTGCAATTACCCTTTGAAGTAGATTGGAAAGGAGTACTGCTGCGCAGAGTTCCAGTCTTGGTAATGTCGTCTTGGCTCGGGCTGGTGCCACCTTGGATTTGGCTATTAATAAGGATACCTTGACTTGGCCGGATGATGTGGTGACTCTGGTATAAATCGCGGCCCCGAAAGCTCTTTCGGAGGCGTCACAGAATCCATGCAGCTCTACTAGAGATTCCCTTTTGATAAACAACCACCTTGGTAAGGTAATTTCTTCCACTGCCTTGAGTTGAGACCTGAGCGTCTCCCATTTGCCTTGGATATTTTCAGACACTGGGTCATCCCATTTGATATTTTCGAGCCATAGTTCTTGGATGAGTAGCTTGGCAGTGATGATGACGGGTGCTAACCATCCCAATGAGTCGAAAATTTTGGCAACTTCGGATAGTATGGTGCGTTTGGTGGATTCATGTTGCTTAACGTCTACCTTAAAACAGAAAACATCTTCATATGGAGACCAGTGAATGCCCAAGGACTTTTTTACGCCGTCTTCACTTATTTCGAGGTATGTTTGTTCCTTTAAATCTTCTGGGAGTTCTTGAATGATGGCTGACTCATTACTGCACCATTTATGTAGAGTAAAGCCTCCACGCTTTAGTAAGGAAATGAGCTGACCTTGTTGTTGGATCGCTTCTTCCACAGTGTCGGCCCCAGAAAGCACGTCGTCCACGTAGAAATCTTTCTTCACTGCTTCTGAAGCTAATGGAAATGAGACCTTTTCGTCCTGTGCGAGTTGATGCAAGGTTCGAATGGCAAGATAGGGAGCTGATGCGGTTCCATAAGTGACGGTGCACAGCTTATATTCCCTGATTGGCTGTGATTTGTCGAATCTCCATAGGACTCTTTGGTACTCCTGGTCTTGGTTGTTCATTCTGATTTGTCGGTACATTTTTTCAATGTCTGCAGAAAAAACAATCCTGTGTGTCCTCCATCGAAGTAGAATGTCGACCAGTTCTTGCTGAAGTTTAGGTCCAGCGTACATCATCTCATTTAAGGATTTTCCGTGAGAGGCCTTGCTAGAGGCATCGAAAACGACACGAAGCCGGGTTGATGAACTTGCTTCTCGGATGACGCCATGGTGGGGAATGTAATACTTGCCGTTATTCTCATCTTCCCTTGCCACCTTTTCCATATGTCCTAAATCCAAGTATTCTTGCATGAATTTCTTGTATTGGACTGCTAGATCTTGATCTTGTCCTAATTTCTTCTCCAGATGTATGAATCGTGCCAATGCTGAGGGTTTGGACCTTCCCATGTGTACTGGAGTTTGTTTGAATGGAATCCTTACTACGTATCTTCCATCTACGTCTCGCTGGACTGTGTCTGTGAATTTATTTTCACATACCTGATCATCTGGTGAAAGTTTCCTTTGAGGAGAAGCCTCTTCAATGTTCCAGAATTTCTGCAACTGCTCATCCTCTTCAATTTTGGCAACCATGGTGTTGACCTTAAGGCTGGTGGGAGGTCGTCTTCCCATGGTTCCTGATAAGATCCATCCCAATTCGGTATTCTGTCCTAGGATGCCATCTTTGGATTTCTTGATTCCTTCGAGAATTATTTGGGAATATTCTTCAGCGCCTAGAAGTATATCTATGGGGCCAGGTCGGTTGAAGGTTGGATCGGCGATGAAGACATGTTTCCAGGCATCCATTTTTATGTTCGGAATGGGTGATGAAGGCATGGTTTTTGTAAGTTTGGGAAGTACCAGTAAAGTAACAGGTAAGGAAAATTTACTTGGAAATCTTGGCGTAATCAAACCTGTGATTTTCCATTTTGCGACTTTTGTTTCGCTGTTCCCAATTCCGGAGATTTCTGCTCGAACCTTGGTCCTGGGTAACGCTAATAATTCGGCTGCGGCTTCGGTGATGAAGGAACCTTGAGACCCTGGATCTATCAAGACCCTCAAGAGATGAGTCATCCCGGATGCTGCCTTAACTTGAACCGTTGCTGTGGCCAGTAGCACTTGGCTCTTCTTTGCGCCTAGGTTGGCGGCAATGATTGTGGGTTTTGGCTTCTTCTCTGGAGCGTTGGAGGTCTGCATGGCTGCTGCGTGAGAAAACGTCTTCATCTTCGGAGCAGGTATCGGCTTTGATGGCGGCTGTGCCTTGTGAAGCAGAGTATGGTGTGGAAAGCGGCAGATTTTGCAGTTATAATACGAACGACATTGTATATTAGAATCGTGTCGCAAACATCGAAAGCACAATCGGTAGGTTCTTACCACTTCTTGCTTTTCGTGGGTGGAGAGCCTCTGGAATTGACCACAGTTATCGATGTAATGGTCCCCATTGCACATCTTGCACTTGAGATATCCGGCAGCGTAATTTTTCTGTGGCTTGTCCTGAGTTGGTTTTCGAGCTCCATCAATGGATTCCAAGGATTGGAACCGCATTTGTAAGAAGGCCATTAGAGTTTGGTGATCCTGAACTTCATTTGGGCACTGAAGCGATTGCTCATATAATTTGTTAGTTTCAGGATCCCATTTTCGAGTAATAACTCGGTTAATCCACGGACCCCAGCTGTCGGTGGAAATGCCCAAATTTTTGATTGCTTCCACACATTCCTTAGTGGAGTCATGCAATCTTTTCAACCCTTGGGCTGATTCCTTGGAGAGGACCGGCTGATCGAAGATGGTGTCTAGCAATTTGGTTAGAATAAGGCGATTATTTTGATACCTTTGTTGCAGCAAATTCCAAGCGGTGTTGTAGTTGGCTTGAGTCACTGCGAGATGCTGGATTAGTCGGCTGGGCTCTCCCTTGACATGCGTTTTTAAATACTGCATTTTGATGACATCATCCATGTTTTGGTTGTCATCTACTAATTTGGTGAATAGGTCCTTAAAAGTGGCCCATTCCTCATAATTTCCCTCGTATATGGGAATTTTAACTTGAGGAAGCGAGATGGCTGATGCTTGCTCGTTCCTTGTTGGTGCTTGTAACAAAATAATTAAATTTCGGTACCTGTCTTTCAACGTAGTAAATTCAGGACTGAAGTGCGTCTGGTTTGAATCCATCTCGTTAGACATGACTTCTTCGTCCATCTCGATCACCCGGTCCCATTCTTCCTTTAATTCCCTCTTTGTGATGGCGGGCCTTCCGAGTGCTTGTTCCAGTTCGGCGTCGTCCAAAGATTGCTTAAAATTCTGCATCCGAATCTGCAGTTTTCGGATACGAACCTTTTGCTCGGGATTTACAACTGTTTCCTCTCGCCTCCTAGTTTCAGAGGGGTCGGGATTTTCAGTTGCCTTTAAACAGCTCTGCAAATAACTTTTTGCTTCGCAGTAGATGGCTTTAATTTGTTCGTAATACCCTGTGGTAAAATAATTATGTGTAGGAATACTTAGCTGCACCATTTTGGCGTGATTTTTGGTCACGGCGTTCCAAGTTTCGTCCAGCGTCTTGTTTCGGCTGGCGATGTAAGCTTCTGTTTTTCGGCTGGCAGGGTCCTTTTTGCTGTTAGAAAATACCTGCGTGATCTTCTGGTCGAGTTCTTCTTGGGCGACAGCTAGCTGATTGAATTCCTCCATATTGTTTGCCATTTTCGGGGAACCGGGTGGGTTGGTAGATGTTGTTTTCTTCTCGGGATGTAGGTCGCTGGTTCAGATCCGGCTCGAAGGACCATGAACAGATTCGCCTGGAGGCTGTAGAAATCAGGCGTCCGTTACGTTATTTTGCTGGTTCCATCCCTTATGTTAAGCGCAGAACTGAGACAGCAGTTTCCGCTTTAAGACAGCTTAGTCATGCCACTTAACGGGATGATAATTCGTCACTGTGTGAGATGCAGCCTCACATCCCTTAATTATTTATAGGCTTGGACCCACAGCGACGCAGTAAGTGAATCTAACAAGTAAATGCAGACTGGTTTATTACAAAAATAATTGTTCTATATATACAAACAAATTTGCTTAGATCATAGTAATATACAAAGTTCATTTCTAATAACAGGTGCAATGTATTATATTCAGTAGGTTAATTTACTAGTCTTGCAAAACAATACTCAGCGGTTTTGCTTCCGTGATATGATATGGACTCCATGAACTCGAGCGTCTTTTATGCTGAGCTGCGATTGTAGGCATTTAAACCTTGTCACGGCCTTGCGTAATTGTGTACGCGAAGCCGTGTAAAAATGCTGAGCGGCGACTGCGAGGTGTTTAAACTTGACTGTGAGTAGGTCGCCGCGCTTGCATAATGCAATATTGCGTTTTTGGTGGCTTTTAATTTTTAGAATGTTTCGTAAAATTTAAATGAATAATTATAAATTTATATCTGGTTAATCTGTTAAAGACAAGATTAAACAGTACAGTTACTGCGTTATTCCATTTTTCAGGTATTTTGCAACTATTTAAACATAAATTAAAAAGCATTTTGATTTTCATAATCAGTTCTTGCCCTCCAATCTTAATAGCTTCAATCATAATGCCATCTTCGCCTGGAGATTTATTTGGTTTCATGTGCTTCAACGCTTTTTGAATTTCGTAGGTAGTAATTTCTGGCATATCTTCTGAACCTTGGTTAGTTATTCTTTTTTGAAGGGCTTCTTCTATACCTGACTGATCTTGTCGTTGACTGCTATAGAGCTTTTCATAGAAATCTTGCACTATTTTCAGTAGTTCTTCTCTGTTCGATGACACTTCTTGTTTGTGGTTTTTCAGCTTAGTTATTTCACACTTCCCGTTATTGAGTTTTCTTCTTAGGACTTTTAAGCTTTTGTTGTTTTCTATGGTTTGTTTAATCTTGTCAGTTTTGTATTGTCGTATATCTGATCTTATGGCTTTTGTAATTTTTCGGTTCATTTCTTTTAATTCTTGTTTGTTGATGTTGATTTGACTTTTCATTTCTCTTCTTTCTTCCAGTAGTTGTTTGCTCTGCTGGCTTATTCTTTTATCTTTTTCTCTTTTTGGACAATATTCCTTCTGACTGTCATTGATGGCTGAAATAATCTTGTAGTCTAAACTATCCACATTTTCATTTATTGATATGTTTTTTAAATGGTTGCTAATTTTATGTTGGTATTTATCGATATTATATGGTTCTGTCCAAGTTGGTGACATTTTCTTTTTTATCATTCGGTATCTCTCTTTACCCAGGCAAATTTGAACTGTTGCCCTTACCATTCGGTGGTCGCTGCCTGTTGAAAATTTATTTATAACTGTTACATTCTTAATTATGTGTTTTTTCATTACTAATTATGAAATCTATCTCGTTTCTTGTCTTTCCGTCAGGACTTTCCCATGTACATCGTCTATGCTTTTTTTTATGAAAGTAACTATTCATTTGATACAGGTTATTTTGGAGTAGGAAACTCAGCAAGGTTTCCCCTCTTTCGTTTCGACCCTGAGTTCCAAATTTGCCCAGTGTTGTTTCTTCATCCGATTTCTTTAGTCCTATTTTAGCATTAAAATCGCCACACAAGATGGTAAAGTGTGCCGGTTTATCATTTAGTGCAATGGAAATATCGTCGTAAAATGTTTCAATTTCATCATCTGAGTGGTCAGTTGTTGGGGCGTATACCTGAATAATCTTTAAATTGTATCTCTTATTTAGTTTCAGTGATAGATACGTAACTCGATTGGACACATTTTTTACATACTCTATGTTACTTGCGTGTTTCTTATGAATGAAGAAACCAACTCCTCCAATCGATGAAGCTTCATTTCCAATGTTATAGAATAAATGTCCTGTTTTTTGTATCTTTAAAAATTCACCACGTTGTCTTGTTTCACTCACTCCTATAATGTCCCATTTAATCCTTGACATTTCATTCTCCATCTCAAGGAGTTTCTCTTCTGATGACAAAGTCCTAGCATTGTAAGTTGCTATGTGAAGAGTAAGGGGCTTGCAAATTTTTTGTTCTGAGAGTGGTTTTATTTTACATTTTAATCGTTTGGGATATATTCCAGTTGTATCAGCGAATTTTTGCCTCCCCCAGAATCCTTGAGGCAAACCTCATTCGAGGTGTGGGACTGAACACCCACCTAGGGTACCATTTCCGCAGTTTTAAAACTCGCCATGTTGTATTAGGGGGTAGTTTGCCATAATCTTCCACGCTGGCAAGGCGGTTGGAAGATGGTAGGGAAATTGGGAAAAATAGGATGAGATTTTTGGAGATGATCTAAAAGGTTAGGACACGGTTCCTTCCCGGTATAGGAAAAGTGGAAAAGAACCGCGGCTCACGAAGGCAGGGTCGCAATAGCTTTCCAATTTCTGGTTGGAATACTATACCCATGACGCTGATGTCCATACATATTATGCCTAGTGGCAAACAAAGTATGAAAGCACTGGCAACATTGCACATTTAACCTCAAAATGTCAAAATAGACACTTACCTCAGCCTCCTCTACATGACAAAGTGTCAGAAAGAGATTGTAGGGAGTTTTAATTTTATTAAACATAAAAACAAAATTCCATGTCTACCTACCGGGAAAATAACTACTGAACGGTGTGTATGCAGTGAATTTATTTTAAGGCGCAATACTGTCTTGTCATCTCCATAAGGATTTGATTGTTACGTATTGGTTTCTAAGGATATGCTACGCCCAAGCTATGTGTAAATCGTGTATTTTGAAAGGTGTTACGCTCATTTTGTAATTTCATATGCAATATTTCAAATAATTAATTGGATTCCACGATTCTCATTTATTCCAAAATATCCAGTACATTTTTACCTAACTGGTTAGGCAACCCTATCAACATCTTTAACAATTTTGGACAAGCTACAGTTATCCTTATCAATTTAAAAACCACACACTGCATTCCTCAGTTCTTCTGATGGTCCATTTTCAAATTTTGGAACTTTTGATAAGTTGAATTAGACTGTTTTTGACAAATTACGGCCATTCCATGCCAGTCCTGGTTCGAATAAGTTGGTCGCTCCTCATGGGATCTTTACCTGATCAGCTTTGGTTATAGCTAACTCCATTGTGAGAGGATTTGTAAGGCATCGTAACCTCCTTTGAACGGCTTGGTGGCTTGTGCGATGTTGTCGGCGATCGTTGCGTCTTTGACGGATTTTATTGGGGGCCCCGCTCTTCGTTCTAGACTGCATTATTTGGCTACTCTGTAACTCAAGATTTGTTGCCTACGGTTTCCTCCCTTTAGCTCCGTCATCTATTTACCTAGGAATTTATATTCCTTTAGCCTTTTTGTTTTACCGCATGGAACGCATGGGACCACTTTCGTTGTTTGGGATCATTTGTTCTGCATGGGTCCATGCTGTGCACGTGCGAGCTTGCGTGCTGGCTGTACCGATGGCTGTTGGCTGCCAATCCCCCATGGCATCTCTGTTCCGGGTACGAGAGGCTCCCACAGCTGAGAACCTCCTTTAGGGCGCGCTTTTGGCCCCAACTGCTCTGTGAACCGTATGACTGTCGCATTCACCCGCTCCGCATCTCGTGCATCGCATCTGGAAGGTTTTATATAGTAGTTTAACCTTGTTTAATTTTATAGTTGACCTATGATTGAATTTGATACGATAGCGTTTTGTGTATATCGTTTTTGGTGCTTTATCTGCGTAAATATGCTTTTGACTAATTGATGTACTTACCTTCGACTCTAGATTGCTTTAATATGTTGTACGGCAGCTTTAACAATTACTTTCGCACGTACGCGTAACGACCTAGAGCGTTAACCTCGTTAACTTCATCTTGCAATACGATTTGTGTCAACTTTGGTGTTGTGGCCACGCTACCGGCCGCGGGACTTTTGATGTGTTTAATTTAGTTGCCTGCGTCTAAATTCAGTTTCAAGATTAGGGTTTAGAATGTCCACAAGTGAATGACTTGAAGCTTCTCAGAACGCCATATGAATTTCTTATAGGTCCTAGCACCCCCTTGTGAGATTTCATAAACTTTCGTACCCCAAGTCCCGTCTTGTTTTGATCTTAGATTAATTTAAACACGCGTTGTATCGATCTCCGCTTCACGGTGACCGCTACTGTATAGAGAGTCAGACACGCTTCTACGTTTATGTATTTGCATTTATGATTTGGAAGCTTAACTAGGTGTTTACGTAGCATCCAACGCCCTTCTGGCAAGTTTTGAATTACGCAGCACTACTTTTTTTATATATAAGTCGAACTTGTGATGTTGATATGTGATTGGATAACCCCTCTGTGATATATTTATAATGTTTGTTGATTTTGATTATATGTATATTGTTGGTATATGTCTTTTATGCGTTGTGGATGGTTGAGCACTACAGAACCAGAAATAAATCTCGTTACTAGTTATTGGTTATGGTATTATTTTGATTGGCTTAGTATGTCCCTACCTTGGGAAAGGTCCGACCCAAGGATTTTTCTCCGTCGAGGACCTGGCGCCCTCTCCCATAGTTTCTTTTGCAGCTTTGCTTTAACTCCGACCCTCTCGACGAGTTAGCCAACCTACATCGATATTATCCAGCTGCCAAAATACCTAATACAACTTTCGCCAACAGGTAAGGGCCGCCCTTCGCCATCCTTCGTTACAAAGGCAATATAAAAACGTAATGGGGCAAGTCGGCGCGGCCAACTGATTGCGGCTATCTCGACGCCGCCAAGTAGGCGCTTGCCAACTCGGCGCAGCGACAACTGGAGGCGAGATAAGTGGGAGCGAAATAATTTTGAAACGCGTATACCGTAAACTTATAAATATACTTAAAATATAAACTTTATGATGCAGAAAAGACAGTGATATCGCCTGTTATTAAGAGTGTACTACAAAGGTCAAAGTCTAATAATCACGATACAATTGGTTACTTATTAATGTCAAATCTCGTAATTACAAATGGCCAGAAATTTTTCAACCACTCTGTATAAACAAAACTATTTTAGCAATATGCAAAATCTTAGTACTTTTAACTTTGATATAAGCAAATTTTACGCAGCGGCCAGTTGGCCACGCCGACTTGTCCTAGACCGATATAAAAACGTTGCTAACTAAGTAAACAATTATTATGTATTCTACGGAGGAAGCAATTTTCGTGGATCAAAAATGGTATAGAAACTTCAGCTTACGGAAAGTATGTGAGTGATTACATATTACACTCCCTGATGTTATTTGTGACGCTTATTTTTCAATAAATTGCGGTTCATTTATTGCATTTCAAAATAAACGCATCTGCACGTTGTGTGAGCGTGGCGTTGAAACAATTTTTTGGCTTTGCCTAATTGTTTCGCCATTTATCCAATTATTTCAGGCTTAACCTGTATATTTTTAGTTAAATTATAATTCCTTTTGCATTTCGAATTCGTAAATTTTCCAAACCCACGCATTTTGTACCTGGATCAAGTTCCTATCGTTTGCAATTTGCTCTTTTGACCTGTGCTATCTCTTATCAGAGTGCGAGCCTTCCTCGAGGAAACGAAATTCTTCGTCCGGGCACTTTGCTGTCTTCGCTTGAGCCTGCCGATACCGGCGCGGCTAAGCCTTGTTTTTAATTATGTCGAATTACGTGCGCTCAACTAATTTCAACGAGCAGTGTATTTTCTAAGGGCTGATTGTAATCAGGTACGATTGCGCTTTTTCTGTTTTATTATCTCCATACTAATTATATCTTTCTTAGCTCTTAATCTTAATTATCCGTTTCAACAACGAGTTTATCTCGGAGGCCAAGTCTTATCGCATTTTCGACACCTGCTGGGTCCGGCGTATTTGCTGCCGTTTGAAGATGCTATTGCAGCAATTTTCGGCGCTTCCCCGGCGACTTCAACAATGATTATTGCCGTTCACGTCCAGCTTACGTTTCGAGGTTAGTTAGTGCTACTCCGAGGTTTATATTACTTCGACTTATTTTCAATACCAGAAATTTACATCTGTGTATTTTAAACCCGTCAATATTTAAAATTTATATTCATACGTTTTGCCATTATTAACCTGTAATGTTCAATTTCATACATGCTCTTGTTTTAATATTTGAATTTTAATGCTTATATTTAATTATGCACAGTTTATAAATTTTGCTATTTTTGATGTGTGTTTCGACCCTATGTAAAAGGTACAGTCACGCTATTTATTTTCAATAGCCTAACAGAAGGTTTTATTAGATGACTGTGATAAGCTTATCCCACGAGTGTTTTTTTGTAAAGTTTTTAAAATAACCCGAAAGGGGTTCTTAATTTTATGCGTGTCGAAACCTTCAGTTAAGATACACAATTTTGTCATTACATTATTTACATTTTAATTGTCCTGATTATTGATTATTGACATTTCAAAACTTCTTATTGTTGATTAATTAAACGCTAGTCACTTGCAATTTATTTTTCTTCTTGTTATTAGAAATCTTTTGATTTCTGGCGCCCATTTCCATTTTCCTTTCCTTTTTTGAAGACATTCCAGGGTACATAGCTGATGATCTGAACCTACGATCTAAGGCCGCCGATATTTGAGCTAGTCGGCCATCGCGGTGAGTAAGAAAGAGTTTTTCAGAGCTGCCGTGGTGTATAAATGGTAGGGGGGTTGATCTGCGATTTTTACTACCATTGCTTATTTATTAATTAATCGCAGGTCGGCTTTCTTATTGTTTCACTGGCGCCCAACGTGGGGCTCGATTTTGGTAGTTACATCAGCTGTGTTTACCTGGATGTCTTTATTTATCAATATCTAATTTTGTATTCATTTTTCTATTCACTTTTGTAATTTTCACATCTTGTTGCAGTGCACGTATTTATATTTGACTTTCTTTTCTTTTCCTTTCTTTACTTATCCTTTCGTCGGTTGCTTATTGACTTTTCTTCCCTCATCTTTCTTGACGAATGATTGGTTTAGCGGTATGTTTATAGGTAGTGTGATGGACTTTGTTGAAAGGGTATGCTTTGGTGAGTGAGGTTTCTGAATGGTTTCTTTGATTGGTTGCGTGTGTGCTTTGGTAGTGTGGTATGTTTGGTTTTTCCTTATCCTTCCTTTGGTTGCGTATCGGTGGGTCGAAGGCCTGCGTGAATTACTTGTGCGGTTTGTTGTAGTTTACTCCATTTTTGGGATTTTTATTTACTTGCCTTGCCGTACTTGTATTTACTCAGGGTCTCGACGGGTTGTTTCCGGGTCGTTCTTACTCTGGCTTTTCTTTTTTGAATGCGTTTATGCATTTCCTTTTTGAATGCGTTTATGCATTTCCTTTTTGAATGCGTTTATGCATTTCCTTTTGGATGCGATTTTGAATGCGGGGTTTTTGTTGGCTGCGTCCGATGTGAGGCAGTCCTTCCTGTGTCCGATGTGGTGCAGGTTTTTCTTCTGTCAGACGTGACAGGGGATATTTTTTGCGTCGATTTTGATGCGCTATTGCATCGTGTTACGCATCGTTTTATTTTTGCAATTTTTTGCGTCTTTTTTACGCACATATTTTGGGTGCGGATTTTTTTTTCTTTGCGATTGAAGGCGGTTTGCTTTTTTGTGTTTCCTCTTCTTTAAGCGTGTCCATGTCTCCGTAAACCCGGGTCACGGCATGGAATAGTAGACCTAGCCAGTCGAAGCTTGGATGAGTGGGTGTGGCAGCGTGAGTTTTTCCGAACTCTGGTTTTTTGGTTTTTTTCCTCTCTTTCCTTTTCTCTTTTCCTTATGTCCCGTTTTCTCTTCTGTTTTTAAAAGTTGCTGTAGGGTATGTTCCCTATGGATCTTGCATTCTAGTGCTTTTCACTTTCCTTTTTACTTACCATTACTTCCGTCTCATTTGAGGATTTTTTCAAAAGCGCTTTGCTTATTTGGATTTGGACTATGGTATTATAGGATATTGTGACCGTGGAAACACCTACAGTGTCTCTTTTAAAAACTTGTTTTCTTAGTGCTTTTTGTTTCTTGCATAGGGTGGTAGGTTGGGCATGCAGGGAAGGTCACTGTTTGGGAACGTCATCATCTAGTTCTTCCCTTTTGTAGCGTTTAGGGTGGTAGGTTGGGCATGCAGGGAAGGTCACTATTGAGGAGCAACGTCATCTTGTTCTCTCTCTAAGCAACGCTAGCAGTTGGGGTCGTTTCTCTCCATATTTTGGGATATTTTTTAAGAGTGCTTTCCCCATCCGTGCTTGTGTTCGCTTAAGACTTTAACCGATTTTATTTTCAGATCGTTGTTCATGGCTTGTTAGCTATGTTGTTTTTTTATGTGATTTTTTTTCGAGACGAGTTTATACTTGTTTCGGGTTTTTTCATTTTATTGTTTTTTGGGTTGGTTTTTTCGGCCTTGTGGAGATTTCTGGGGGTTGGGGCGAGCGATTGTGTTGCCATCCGACTCAGTGAGGGAGCCACATTCAGTCCGTCATCGGCGCGCCTTTTCCATCTAGCTGCGACGACTGGCTGAATGCCCGAGCGGGGTTTGGTGGTTGTGCGGTCGTTCCCTCCGGCTTCTGGGGTCTCTACCTAAATTCGGGGCGGGCATATGGTTTTTAGGATGTTTTCCTGGGTTTTCACCCGAATCTTTTTGTCGCAGTATTTACTGTGTTTCATTTTTTTTTGAAGATAATTTTTTTACTCTCATACTTTTTGATGTTGGGTTACTTTAGATTTGGAGTGAGTGATGACGATGCGGTTCGAGTTTTTCGGATGTTTGTAGTTTCGGATGTTTGTAGTAGGGTGGATTGTGTCCTATGTGATGCAATCGTTTTTGCTGTGTTTAGCAGTTTTTTAGGCTTCTGTCCGGTTTAGACAGAACGTCTATTTTTTTTGGCGGTGTCCTATGTGGTGCCCCTGTTATTTTTAAGCCGATTTATAAGGGTTGTTTCCCTTGGCTTATCTTCTCGAAAGAGGATTTTTCATAGCGTTTCGCTTTGTGTGTTGGTATCATCGATCTCATTCTCGAATTCTTTGGTTTCCTACATTTTTTTAATGTTTTCATATTTAAACCTTTTTATTTCTTTTGGCCGTGGGGAGTGAAACAATTTTTTGGCTTTGCCTAATTGTTTCGCCATTTATCCAATTATTTCAGGCTTAACCTGTATATTTTTAGTTAAATTATAATTCCTTTTGCATTTCGAATTCGTAAATTTTCCAAACCAACGCATTTTGTACCTGGATCAAGTTCCTATCGTTTGCAATTTGCTCTTTTGACCTGTGCTATCTCTTATCAGAGTGCGAGCCTTCCTCGAGGAAACGAAATTCTTCGTCCGGGCACTTTGCTGTCTTCGCTTGAGCCCGCCGATACCGGCGCGGCTAAGCCTTGTTTTTAATTATGTCGAATTACGTGCGCTCAACTAATTTCAACGAGCAGTGTATTTTCTAAGGGCTGATTGTAATCAGGTACGATTGCGCTTTTTCTGTTTTATTATCTCCATACTAATTATATCTTTCTTAGCTCTTAATCTTAATTATCCGTTTCAACAACGAGTTTATCTCGGAGGCCAAGTCTTATCGCATTTTCGACACCTGCTGGGTCCGGCGTATTTGCTGCCGTTTGAAGATGCTATTGCAGCAATTTTCGGCGCTTCCCCGGCGACTTCAACAATGATTATTGCCGTTCACGTCCAGCTTACGTTTCGAGGTTAGTTAGTGCTACTCCGAGGTTTATATTACTTCGACTTATTTTCAATACCAGAAATTTACATCTGTGTATTTTAAACCCGTCAATATTTAAAATTTATATTCATACGTTTTGCCATTATTAACCTGTAATGTTCAATTTCATACATGCTCTTGTTTTAATATTTGAATTTTAATGCTTATATTTAATTATGCACAGTTTATAAATTTTGCTATTTTTGATGTGTGTTTCGACCCTATGTAAAAGGTACAGTCACGCTATTTATTTTCAATAGCCTAACAGAAGGTTTTATTAGATGACTGTGATAAGCTTATCCCACGAGTGTTTTTTTGTAAAGTTTTTAAAATAACCCGAAAGGGGTTCTTAATTTTATGCGTGTCGAAACCTTCAGTTAAGATACACAATTTTGTCATTACATTATTTACATTTTAATTGTCCTGATTATTGATTATTGACATTTCAAAACTTCTTATTGTTGATTAATTAAACGCTAGTCACTTGCAATTTATTTTTCTTCTTGTTATTAGAAATCTTTTGATTTCTGGCGCCCATTTCCATTTTCCTTTCCTTTTTTGAAGACATTCCAGGGTACATAGCTGATGATCTGAACCTACGATCTAAGGCCGCCGATATTTGAGATAGTCGGCCATCGCGGTGAGTAAGGAAGAGTTTTTCAGAGCTGCCGTGGTGTATAAATGGTAGGGGGGTTGATCTGCGATTTTTACTACCATTGCTTATTTATTAATTAATCGCAGGTCGGCTTTCTTATTGTTTCAGCGTATCCTTAGAAACCAATAGGTAACTATCAAATCCTCATGGATATAGAAAGACCACATTGCGAATTAAAATAAATTAACTTTATATATGTGGCTACATAATCCATAGTTTTCTTACAGAAGAACTTAAACTATTTGGGCGAAGTCTAATTTGGGGATTCGTCAGCCTATCAGAGATTAAATGGAGATTTCTGACTTTCAATGCTTGCCATTTAGAGCTCGTGAAAACAAAAATAATATAATACCATTCAAACTGCAGTGGGAGTACTGTGGTCATGACGGAGATATTGCGATTGGATAAATACATACACGGTGGAAAAGCTGTGAGTAGTTATATGTTGGGAACACTCCTGAAAAACGATATCCAATTCTGGCTGCTATTTAAGCAAAGATAAGATTTACCCCTAATGGCGTGTTTGTCGCTGCATTCGATCCGCCAGCGATTTTATCGCTACAATAGATTGAGGACTAGCATACGTAATTTTAATTACATCTAATTACGTGTTTGTCGCTACTTTCATTCGGGGGCGATTTTATCGCTACGGCAGATCGAAGGCTGACATACGTAATTTCCATTACCTCTAATTACGCGCTTCTCGCTACATTTGAACAGCGGTCGATTTTATTGCGGCATTAGATTGAAGGCTAACATACGTAATTTCCTTCATCGAGAATTGAGTACATCACTATGACAAAGTGGTTTAAGTAATTAAGGATGGATGATTGTGATCTTCTCCCCAAACATCGACCTTTCCTTGCACTCACTAGGTCGTAATAATAATATTACCACACTAACAATCAAAGAGCAGTAAAATTGCATCCCCATTACAAGTATATCAACTTCTCCCCTTTGAGAAGGTTTCGCCATTACGATCCTGTGATTCTAAAAGCAGGATTGGGGATTTGTAGTAGAGTAGACATTGTATCTTGTGGTGGAAGAAGTCACTTGGGATCGCACTCAGGTTTTCTGTTCTAAGGCCAAAAACTTCACAGGTAAGTCACACTCCACTATTCCTTCTCACCAAAGAAAAAAAAAGAGTGATAAATTCACAATCTGCCTAGACATATTATACAACATCCTTACATAGTTTATATTGGAACTCCCCACTCCAGATAAACTTAAAAAGAGCCTCATAGTGACAGGTTTCTAAAAACCGCTAAGTGCTACAAGCTAACCACCAATGACAACACAGCAAATGACATTAAAACAAATAACAGCGCAAGACAAAGCAGTACAGTCTCACCAACTACATTTAATCTAAAGTAATAAGAGATACAGCTTCACCAATATACGACACCTTTGTACGCAGACGCTGTCACGCTAGTCCTTAGGAAGGAAAAAAATTTACAAATATTCACGGTAGACCAACTATGTGTAGCATGTAAACAAAAATATCAACCAAGAAAACGATAATAATGGCTTTTATTGGGAAAAAGGGTTATACGCACAAAGACAGTAATAAACAAGATGGGAAGGTGCAAGCCCCTTCTCAATAGTTCCGCACACTGTTGGAATGGAGCCGTTTTTGCAATGCGCTCTTTGAGACGCCCGCTCCTTAAGACACATGTAGTTATCGTAACCGGTTGAACGGTGCTTCCAATGTGGTATGGCCGTCATCATATGATGTTTTAAGTATATATAATCGAGCCATATGTGCGACGACTTGGGCAAAAGATAATTCGCAAAGGAAACAGGGACTAATAATTACAAAGCCTAGACGTAGGAAATCAATTTAACATCGAATCGGCGATGTATCAATACCGTTAACGGAAAGTACGATAAGGGCAGACAGCGGCAATAATGTGACATTTAAGACTTAAAGGAGAGAAGAGATATAAATATTCATCTGCATCTTTCAATAATTTAAAAAGGATCTTACCTGGACCAAGATTCGAACTCGCGACCTCAGGCTTTATAGTCCACGAGTGTTGATAACACTCCAGCTAAAAACCGACTACTACCGGAATTCTTTTCAGTTATTTGCATTAATACTCCACAGGAAATCGCACAAAAATAATGATAGGTTATGTAGTTCTCGAGTTGCCGTGTTTATAGCATCCAGAATGACATACTCGTCGTTTATTAGTTTTCTGACATTCCTTCAACTTCATAGCTGTTACTGTCTTTACAAATGTTATGTAGTTGCATGAAACCTTTCATATACGAGGGGCTTTCAAGCCAAACCGGAACTTTTAGCTTCATATGCATAAAAAGGAATGCTAGCGTGACCTGATAGTCATGATGATAAGTGGCAAGTGTATCATCCTACCACTACTAGGCGGCGCGAATGTAGCGGGCACTCAAATGACAGTTAATTAAAATAGCAGTGCTGTGCTGTGTTTAATGTCTTCTATAAATGTTCTCGGGTTTTACCTCTTCATTCACAAGAAACTTCATTACAATACTCTGTTACATACACGGACTAACACTGTTGTCTTCCATTTTGATTAACTGTTATTCGACTGGCTCGTGACACGCGCACCGCCTAGCAGTGATAGGGCACACTTTCCGCTTACCACCATGACTACCAGCGCAGAGCTCCGTAGCGCAGAGGTTAAGCATTGTAACTGATTTAAGGGTCGTGAGTTCGATTCCTGGTCCCGGAAATGTTTTTAAGAATTTTTAAAATGCGGATACAGAGTGCCATCATTCGAAACTGATGTAGAGCCGTAAGTTCCATGTTACTACGATGTGTAGCATGTAAAAGATATCTCGCTAGGGTTGGAACTCCTTAGTCGTGGCAAAATTTGTTCATATGACCATAGCAGTCGTGTCTAAGGTACCTGCTGAGCACGATTCTAGCCAACAGGAGGCATCCGATAATCCAATACCTCCAACGTGTTTGTCTTTAATTCAAAGAGCCCGTACTTGCGTTGAACTGCAGCCAAGACAAGGACGCGAGGTAGGTGCTCAAGGAAACAGACACGTTTTATATAAAAATAATACGAGTGGGATTGAGTTGAAGAAGAATCACTGAAATTACGCGTCAAATTGCAAGTGATCGTCTCACAATCCGCTGTTTGGCGAACAACACATGAAGAATTATGGTACCCATACCACGTGCAGCGTGTACAAGCTCTAACGCCAAAGGACTACGACCGTATTCAAGTTTGTGAATGGCTGTTAGTTACAATAAGGCAACAGGATTGCCAACTTTTTGAAGGATGTATTTGCCAACGATTAGTCCATCTTCACAAGGAATTGAATTATTAACGTTGATAATACACACTATTGGCATGTAGTAAGCATGTAGAAAATCTTCACACCATACGTAGCTCCAATCATCAGCAGAGATTATAAATCAATGTTTTTACTGAAATTGCAAATGGTAGGCCCATGTTGCCAAACCGAATGACTGTATTTAAATATTCTACAAAATGATCTTCCAGAGCAACTGAAGGATGCTCGTCATCCTTTGTGGTTCCTACTTGACGAAGCTCCCCACATAATGGTAAAATGGCACACGAACATCTAAATACCGTTTTTCCTGGTGGACGGGTCGGTCGAGGAGGCCCAGTTGCCTGGCCTCCGAATTCACCCGATTTGAATCCGGTAAATATTTATTTAGTTTATCAACGAGAACAAAATTGCTGCACCAAATAAGCGCCGCTGTAGAAGAATTCGGCAGGGGGATCATCTTGAAGGGTGTGCTCAACCCTGGATTCGACCTGCCAAATTATGCAATCAAAGAGGAGGTCGTAATTTTGAACACTTATTGTAATAATTAATATATTAAAGTTACTCTTTCATTTTTGAATTCAATTTCAATTCTTGATTAAAATGTCATTTCTACTTCACAGATACAGGGCATAAAAGGTGGACTTTACATTTATAGTACATTTTACAAGTCAAGTCTAGGCCATGTTCTTTTTTTTATTTTCTTGGTTCAAAATGGGGATATGCATAGAAGCTCACCGGTTTCTTCTAGACACCGTTGTTACCTCCCAAAAGGAAAAAGGAGTTAAAAATTACACTGTATAATAAAACAAATTTTTGCGCACGATTTCACTGTTACTAATAACCTACTTTCATTCTCAGTAATGCATAGGTAACCGTTTTTATGTTAACTGCAAACCATTGTAACACAAAATTGGTCTAACCTTTGGAAGTCCTAAATATTATAACACTCCTACAACTTTCAGTACATTTCTCTATTTTCATCTCAAAACTTGTATTCTCCAGCTGGGCGTCTACCAGCAAGAAATCACGTGACATTTATTCATGGCGTATGGTAGGGGATGCGCACGCAAGGCATTCGTGATGTTTATGCACCGTTCGGCTTCAACCTTCGGTCGTTGCCCGTTGGTCCGTATTGGACGATATACAAATTTATGTCCCTGGAGCAGTGAATCTAGCGGTTAAAACGAGGTCGCGGACGAGGTTGGCGAAATATTCGCGCCGGACGCTTTCTATTTATGTTGGAGTGCGAAGCAACTGTATAATATAATGGCAATTTGTAGGCTGTGCAGTTCCAAAGACAATTTAATATGTATGTTCGATGAGCACAACCAGAAAACCGCACGACCGCTGAGGTATTTCATATGGCAAGGAACGGGAATAGAAGTAAGTAGCAGTACTGTTTACAACTGTCGCACACGTGTTTGTTATACCTCCAAACCACAGTACAACAACCTGTACTTCCCTCCCGTAAAAATGCAGTTACGTTTGACGTATACGCCTATATTTATAACGTAATCGGAAAGGGAAGTTTAAGGAACATTAAGAATGTTGACTTCGGAAAGGAGGGGATAAATCACATGACCCAGTAGTGGCAACAGTTGACAGCGTTGCCAAACAAAGCAGCATTTTACCCTCTTCCGGACTATAAAACTTGTAAAAGATAATGTTACATTTGGGTGCAGGTTTTTATGGTGAATATCTATATACCGGGTGACCGGTTTCAAAACCGAATATTGTTTTTATTTTTTAGTAAAAATATACTACTTAATGTCTAAGGACTTTGAGAGGCCCCCCCCCCCCCCGCTTATAATTTAAGGTTCTTGTGTAGACAACCTTGCTTTTTAAATTTAATAAATGGTTTGCTTTTGCTATGTTCGGTTTTGAAATCGGATAGCCAATAGAAATATAAAATCCAGTCCTGTATGTTGCGAAAAAGGTGACCGCCTTATTCACACTTCCCGATTACCTACAAATTTGAAATTCGGAACAAACATTCCATGAGACCTAAGGTTGACAAAATAATGTCAAATCCGGAAAATTCAATATGGCGGATCAATATGGCGGCCTTGAGAAAAGTTAACTTTTCACGTTTCGATATCTTCCACAATACGTACAGTGTGTCCCAAATTGGACACTTTTGATAGGAAACATTCATTTCTAGAGGAGATAGTAAAAAACTAACTTACATGTTACGGGCTCGTTTTTTATGTAAAAATGAATGGCGAAAACCGCACATCGATATCTTGATCTCTTTAAAAGATACAGGGTGATTTTCAATTTGGTGCATTTTCAACTCACCCCCGTAACTTGCTTATTTGTGAATATTTTGTGTTTCTGCAAAGACATTTTTAAGGCACTTTTTTAAAAGGAATCGAATGGTATGCTTAGTGTTTTTGTGAAACAAATGGTGGGGAAGCTATGACATAAACTTTTATTTTTACTTATGGTAAATAAAAATAAAGGTTTATGTCACAGCTTCCCCGCCATTTGTTTCACAAAAACACTAAGCATACCATTCGATTCCTTTTAAAAAAATGCCTTAAGAATGTTTTTTTAGAAACACAAAATATTCACAAATAAGCAAGTTACGGGGGTGAGTCGAAAATTTATCATAAGTAAAAATAAAAGTTTATGTCACAGCTTCCCCGCCATTTGTTTCACAAAAACACTAGGCATGCCATTCGATTCCTTTTAAAAAAGTGCCTTAAGAATGTTTTTTCAGAAACACAAAATATTTATAACTAAGCAAGTTATGGGGGTGAGTCGAAAATGCACCAAATTGAAGATCACCCTGTATCTTTTAAAGAGATCAAGATATCGATGTGCGGTTTTCGCCATTCATTTTTACACAAAAAACGAGCCCGTAGCATGTAAGTTAGTTTTTTACTATCTCCTCTAGAAATGAATGTTTCCTATCAAAAGTGTCCAGTTTGGGACACACTGTACAAACTTGAAATCTTTATAGGAGTTAGTATATACCATGGGATAGCCCATCGAGTCAAATATTATCAAAATAATACACGGGAGTTCAACTATAGGGTATGAAATGGAATAGGGGTCGTTGTGAAAATATTTTTTCATTCAGCGGGTAACTTTTTTTACATCGGTGTAACGTATGGTTGTTAATGACCCAGTGATCTCCATAAGGTCCAAAATAAATGTTAAAATCAAACCTGAAAAGTCACGTGCAAAGTTTCGGAGAGATGGCTGTCACAAGTAGACGTGTAAAATCAATGTATGTACCAGTTAGATAAATGACATTTATAACCAAGCCATCGGATTTATACATACAGTAGGTACGCCTGGCAAACGACGGCTTATACAGGGTGCCCGTTTTTGGAGCTCCACCATGGGGATCTCGGTAACCATAAGAGATACGAGGTCGGTTAAATTGGGGCAAAGTTGCGCAATTTGGAGCTCAATAATATGCCGGTTTAAAATTTCAAAAATTCCGATTACCTCCGGAGATATCCGAAAAAAACCGGAATTTTGGAAATACGTTTTTATTTTTTCCTCGGCTTATTTGGTGACCTAATTCAAAATGAGTGACACTTCGTCATTGCAACTTTTCCTCCTCTACAACCTGCCGATGTCATATTTGAAATCAGACGTTTCGATTTTCGACAATCATCATCAACTTTGGTTTTTCTTATGGGCACTATCTTGGATTTTCACATTTTTGAATTCAGCTTTGTTTTCTGATTACGGTGATGTATCACATGTTAAGGTTCAGTGTTGCAGTTTGGGTGAAATATCAAAAATTCTGTTTTGCAAAGACTGCCTTGGATATAACATCCATACTTTTGTTTAACAAAGGCATTGTTGACAGTTCGATTTAAGTTGGCTTAACGTCACCTACAGTTACAAAATTAGTATAAATTTATTAACAAAATGCTCTTTTCAACTGAAGAAAAACGAGATATGCTAGAAATTTATTTATTTGACAGTAGGATATAAAAAAGGAGAAAATTATGTTTTAAATTTACAACATAGGATAAAACTAAATTTTGAGAAACAAGTAAATAAAGAAAATTATAAGAGGTGCTCGAAGGGTTCACCCTCCACTTCCAAGCACAGCTCTATGCGTCTTCTTAAATTCTGCATTGATCTTAAAACGTCCCTTCTTCTTATTTTGGTCCTTAAAGTTGTGATGATCTTCCTTCGCAGCTCATTAATATCGGCGGGTACAGATTTATAAATGAGATCTTTCATAGTTCCCCATAAATAGTAGTCTAATGGGGAAAGATCTGGTGAACGTGCCGGCCAACGTATGTCTCCACTGTTTGAAATGACTCTACCCGGAAATATTTCAGACAAATAATCAGCCACTCTCCTAGCATTATGTGGCGGAGCACCATCTTGCTGGAACCAAAGGTTATTCAAGCGGTTGAGGCAAATGTTGTCATCGATGTAATCCGTAAGGTAGGTCCTTAAAAAGTGCAAATACCCATCTGCGGTCAAATTGTCTTCGTAAATGTATGGGCCAATGATCGTACCGCCAAATAAACCAACCCATACATTTAGCCCGAAACGTGCTTGTGGTCGACGTCCTTGGTGTTCGTGTGGATTTTCAGTGGACCAGACATGTTCATTGTGACGATTGAACATGCCTGAGTTGGTAAATTTGCACTCGTCCGTGAATATCACGTTGGAAAGAAAATGGGGATTTTGTTCCAACCGTGCCATGATATTCCTACAAAACGCTGCCCTCCGTTCAGTATCTCCTGGATGCAAGACTTGGGTGATATGAATTTTAAACGGGCGATATTTATGTTTTTTCAAGACTCTCCACACTGCTTGATGTGATACGTTAATTTCGTCTGCTATAGCCCTTGTTGAAGTTGAAGGATTATCTTGAATCTAATGAAGAATTCAATTCATTGCCGTTTATTATTTTTGAGAAAGTTTTAACAATTTACTCACCGCCTGTAAAATTTCCACTTCATTCGCATTTGGTCTATGAACACGTCTTCGAGGCTTAGAAAATGCACCAAACTCGGCTAAATTTCTATGAAGGAATAACAAATAATTTTGAGCTGGTTGTTGTCTTTCTGGATACCGCTGTAAATATCTTTCCGAAGTAACTTGCGCATTTAGATGCGAAGCGTAATAAATTTCTAGCATATCTCGTTTTTCTTCATTTGAAAAGGGCATTTTGTTAATAAATTTATACTAATTTTGTAACTGTAGGTGACGTTAAGCCAACTTAAATCGAACTGTCAACAATGCCTTTGTTAAACAAAAGTATGGATGTTATATCCAAGGCAGTCTTTGCAAAACAGAATTTTTGATATTTCACCCAAACTGCAACACTGAACCTTAACATGTGATACATCACCGTAATCAGAAAACAAAGCTGAATTCAAAAATGTGAAAATCCAAGATAGTGCCCATAAGAAAAACCAAAGTTGATGATGATTGTCGAAAATCGAAACGTCTGATTTCAAATATGACATCGGCAGGTTGTAGAGGAGGAAAAGTTGCAATGACGAAGTGTCACTCATTTTGAATTAGGTCACCAAATAAGCCGAGGAAAAAATAAAAACGTATTTCCAAAATTCCGGTTTTTTTCGGATATCTCCGGAGGTAATCGGAATTTTTGAAATTTTAAACCGGCATATTATTGAGCTCCAAATTGCGCAACTTTGCCCCAATTTAACCGACCTCGTATCTCTTATGGTTACCGAGATCCCCATGGTGGAGCTCCAAAAACGGGCACCCTGTATACCGGGCGACAATGAGACCAGGGCCATGCGTATTTATTAATCGATTTAGATAAAATGTTAAATGTGGATACTAGACATAATTTCTGATTGACCGATATATACCTATAGTTGAAATGGTCAACTTCCGGTTTCACCGGAAGTGCCATTGACTTTGATTTTTTAAACGGATCACCCTATATATTTTAGGTTTTTTGGAATATACAATTCAAATTACATACGATACTTTTGCTAAATTTTATTTTTCTAAGCAAAAAATTCTTTTTTTAAAATTTTTTTTCTTATAGAAATCCGTGATTGGAGAAAATGTGTTCTAAATTACTCTAGTGACCCATAATAATACATATATTAATTTGATCAATAACAAATCGTTCATGAAGGAATAAAATTTGCTAAACTTGTTTTTTGAGAAAGTCAGTTTTTTTAAATGACACCTACCAAGAGCCATTGTGCCATTATCTATAAAATTGCCAATCTAACGATATGCATCATGCACTACTTTATCTTTATATTAAACGGAAAAAATATGTAATTAATAATTTTTTAAATATTTATGGGAAATACCTAAGCAAATTTGGAAACACTGCCTTATGTAATGTGAGTCTTAGATTCCGAAAAACAAAATATACAGAACAACCCATTTAAAAAATCAAAGTTAATGATATTTCCGGTGAAACCGGAAGTCGGCCATTTTATTTATATCTATCTCTTAATTCAAGATTATGTTTATTATCTTTGTAACAAGTTTCAATCAAATCCGTTGATAAGTAAAGGAGATAGAGATATGGCCCTGATCTCCATGTCACCCGGTATACAGGTTGTCTGCAGGTACTACGTGCACACGGTAACTAGATACAGAGATGGTTTAAAATTTTAAAACAAACAAACCCTCTCTGTATCTAGTTACCGTATATACCTAGACTTGCAGACAATCTGTATACTAGTACTACTAATATAAACGTCAGAGGTATGTAATATATGTAGCTTTGGGATACATACATTACAAAAACGCGATTAGGGAACTTAGAATTCGAAATTATAATGTATACACTCATACATAACCGTACTCGGGCATATTCTTTAGAACCGGATTTACGATCTACCAGAAAATATACAGTTTCTGGAGAATATTTTCGCCAGGGAGTAACGTGTTGCCGGGCAAGATTGGAAAACGGTTCTTTCTGGTCCCTGTATGTGAACACATACCGCAAAACTTGTTAAAAAATCTGCATTGTTTTAGTTACCATGGAAACAATTTTCTGTGCGAGAGGGCATACGATGCGTTTATGAATTGGTGCCGAGAAAAAAACGCAAAAACGTAGGTGAAGAAGTTTGTATAATAACGTGGGTCGTAAAAAAATAGTGTACGATACATAACCAGAAAATGTTTTGGTTTGACCTGCACACGGTCACGTAACGTAAATTACCATTACATTACAAGACCGGAAAGTGTTTCGCAGCTCTCACCAAGCTTCCAGAGCTCGCCTGTGGCTCTCTCTGGAATCTACTTGGTTCGACAAGACAAACACGATTTTCCGGTCTTGTAATGTAATGGTAATTTACGTTACGTGACCGTGTGCAGGTCAAACCAAAACATTTTCTGGTTATGTATCGTACACTATTTTTTTACGACACCCGAGTCCATACTTTCAAACTTGCGAATTCACTTTCGAAAATTCAAAAAAATTATGACATTATTTGACTTATCCAAACAATAACACAAGTTTGTTGCCATAGTAACGAAGGCATCAGGGACCGACAATAGTTATTTACGTGGCAAGCTTAGTAAATTAGCCTTTATGGGCGAGCCGGATAATTTGCAGGGAGAGCGACGTAGAAGCGAGCTCTGTAATCCGGTGAGCCTCAATAAAGGCTAATTGCAAGCGAGCCGCGTACAACGTTTTATTTCCTCGTGGGAAACATCCTAAATATTAATATTAGTGATTAATGAAGGGTGTGATTATTAGAAAACAAGGTGCTTGTAAAGTCACGATGGCAGCATTTTACAGGCACCTGGCCTGTAAAGACTCATTTACCGGGTCAGTTCAGACGACAGTAATAACCGTTTAACAAGTCAAGAGGAAATAAAAGCTTTTACCGGTCCCTGATGCCCGTTTTCCGATCTTGACCGGCAGAACGTTACTTTATGGCGAAAAAATTCTCCAGAAACTGCACATTTTCTGGTCGGTCGTAACAAAAATTACTATAGTGTAATGCTTGATGCAAGGCAGAACGTGTCCACAATTTTCTGCTCGTATGTTTGAATTTGATACAGCAAGAAACTTGCACAAATAGCAAATCACAACCGGCTTGTCAACTACTGATTGGTTAATAATGGTTTCTCACAAACTGACAGTTGACGTGGGCTCCGATTTACGTTTCTGTGTAAGATTGATACTAGTACCTGTAATCAATCACATTTTTGACAAGCCACGAACTTTTATATTTACTGTTTTGTATCAAAACTTTTGCTTTTATTATATTTTAAACCGAACTCTGTAGTTGTACTTTAAACTACGTACAGCAATCGGTACGAAAGCTTAGAAAAAGTAGCTTCCGATTTTAAATGATAACCATGTGTTGGTAGGCAGCTTAAATGAAACAGAGCATTTGACCTTGGCTCAATCGCCGTTTCCTGTATGTAGCATGTTTAAAAACCTACAATGTAAAATGATTAAAATATTTTTAATTCTAAACTCAAGATGAACTTCAGTATTATGTTATAATGTGCAATGATGTTTTAATGATTTTCAATTTTAAAATTCCTGCTTTGTAATATGTGCGCTAGAAAAGCCGACAGCCATGCCCATTGGGTAGAACTTGTGCCTAGTAGTGGTCGCGTTGTTTTGCCACAGCAGCCAGCTTATATGAAACTACTTGACCTCTGTTTTAACGCACTGGTAAATTGTTTAAAATGCCGTAAGTTCCCTGGCGCGTATTACATTAATCTACAAATAAAAATAATTGCAGTCGCTGGGATTCGAAATCGGGCTCGCAGGTTTCCTCCCACGCGTGCTACCAGGCCGAATTCGACTGCTAATATTACTAGTCTGCCGCTTTAACTACTAGACTACGCCGGCAGAGCAGTTAGGTCGCTTCTGGCTCTCAATTTTACGATATTTACCCTGCATCTGTTTGGTTCGATTTTCATTAAGGGTAAAAACCTAAGGTATGTGCAAACGAGATTCCTTTTATTTATTCCTCCGTCAAGGCAAAAATAGACAAGATTTTATTTTTATAAGCTACTCACCCTGTATATATTTGACCGAAAGTATATTCGGTTTCAAGCCAGGTAGACATATAACCCGCATGAAAAATATCGTCTTTCTCCAACAAATGGTTTATAAGCTATACCGCCAACAGACGAACAAACAGACAGACAAGACTGGCAGTAGGAATTGAGAAAACATGTTTTTCGTCACCTAGGTACCGTGAAACGTAAAGATTGAAGAAACCTCGGACGGTGATTTTTTTACGAATACAATACTTTCTTCGTGCGTTAGACGAGGGGACTAATAGATGATATAATCGTCACCTGATGGTCAGCAGGTATAATTTGGATCGGTGCCGCCCAATTGTTACAGTATCAAACTGTTTTAATGACACTCACGAGTGAGGGAGTGCTAAATGAGTAATCAAATCCGGGAGACGTCAACACTTACCCTGGAAATCTCACCAAACAGGCTAAAAGGCCACGGCTTGATACGCTGAGGCAGATGGGCATGGTCCTAGAAACGGTACACCACAAGGCAAGCATAACTGTATACATATAGGGTGCTACAAAAGAAATGGGCTCCTCCAGATTCAATCGGGAAACCCACGCTTAACCGAACTTCGAAGGCCAAACGGGGTGTGATACAAGTGCTCGGCTTCACAACTCTCGGCAAGCGTCGCCAACTTACCTGTAACGCTTAAACACTCAGGCTTCACCATACATTTAGCTTTACACAGTAACCCGAAAGTAGCCATGCACAGTCTCGTCGGAAATCATAAAAACTCGTTCAATGTCCCGTTCTATTGGTCTCACACAAGTAAATCAGTTATACACAAAAGTAAACACAGTAATACATGGACTAACTATATAGCCCAGCTGGGAGACGCTTTAATTCTAATTATGATTAAAGCGACGCTGGTAATGTTTCTACAAATAACGCACCAATTATGCGCGTACAACTGAATTAATTTAGTAATAAAGGGGCCTTGAGAGGCAGTTATGAATCAGCAAATAATCTTAAAAATCAGGCCTGAACAGTTGAATAAATTTGGTTATTAAACGACTTCGGCCAAGCGGCACTGCGACAGTAATTAAATGCATTAATTTGGTATGAACAGTTGGATAAATCTAGGTTAATACTAAATACACACGCTACCTGAATGGATCAGCCCAGCGATTGTGTCACGACGGCTGGCGAGCCCAACAATGCAACGAACGTGTGCGGAGGCGTTGGAGTCGAGCGGTCCCTGGGAGTAACCCAACAAACTGGCAAGGACTGAATTAAGTCCCACTCGGGAAAATCGGAACGGACGAGACCGAAGGCCTCTTCACGGTTCAACAAAATTTTACAAAACTGGCCAGCATGCGAACAACACAGGGTACCACAAGCTCACTCCACAAAACAGACACCATCTATCGCTTTAGCGGTCGGTCGATAAGTCCCCCGGCCAAGCGACCTTTACGCGCCAGACGCCTGAAGCGTGCTCGCACCTGCAGCCAATAAAATCGCATCTCCCAGCGGGCGCAACGGCCAGCTGTCGGAATAGTGCGACAGAAGTTTAAATTATTTGGGAAAATATCTCGCTTGCTCCAATTGACTGTGTTTTGAAATTGCTGTAGCCAAGTGATCTTAACGTGGCGAAACGAATTCAACTGCGACTCAGACGTCTAGAGCCCGGAACGGCTACGCTGAACCTCTTTGAGGACCAAAAAGTGCGTGCGTGTCACTTTTAAAATTTTTAGATGCAAACAACTGAAGTGTTATACGTCAACTTTGTACCAAAACTGCTCCAAATGGTCACGTAACTATTGAAATTAAAAATGGCCTGACACAATCTCCTTTTCATTATGTGTAGCTAAAATTTAAGAACAGGTTGTTTTATTGCTAGAATATCGAACTTTTTACTTCTCTCGTTTAAAAGATGAAGGAAGTATTTCCGGCTTTCTATATTTGACTAACTCCGCGAAGGCCTTGTCCAACAACTTTCATATTCGGCCGACGTCTTTGCTGGGCTAGATAGGCTAATCCGGAAAAAACTATTCCCGTACTGTTATGTCGTCATTTTACCAACGAAAACGTTTTGCGGCCTGAAAACACGTTGGACAGTATAGTTTTTCGCCCGATCTAAGAAAATTTACTATTACTCACAACCGGGCCGAAAGTGAAAGTTTACATCTTAGTTGTCATGATCGAAAGTACAACCTTACGCTCGGCGGGCGGTAAAGTAACTTGCGGTCGGTAAAGTAAAAACACGGGCGGTAATGTAACTGAACGGCCCCTCAAATTACTACCGCCCGTCGGGCTGCAAAAGTAAGACGCCCGGAGTGCGCAGATATTCCCAAGAATAAATCATTCCAATAGTTTATTTAGACCCAGTTTTGCGTAAAACGTTGTAGCTACCTTGGGCCAGAAGAACGATTATACCCTTGAGCGAATAAAAAAAACTCCGCTACGCGTCGGCGTCGGTCCTCAGACTTCGTCTGCGGGCGCAAACTTTCTCTTAAATGGGGTGGAAGTATGTAGGTATTGAAATTCGGTATATCAATTTCTGTTATAAATCAAGCCAAACAAGTTTTAGAGCTTTTGAAATTCATCCCGCAAAGAGGTTGAATGGAGTAGATGTGCTTTTCGAAAGACCGCCACAAATCGGGTACTGCTGTAGGTAGGAAGTTGAAATTCGGCATACCATTTCCGTTTAGTTGTGGTTAAAACACTTTCCGAGTGAAATTAACTCCGCAAAGGGATTAAATGGGGAAGATATGTTTTTTTAAAGATCGCCACGAAACGCAAACTACTATAGGTAGGAAATTTAACTTCGGAAAATCAGTTCTTTTTACCAATCGGGTGAAACCATGTTTAGAGTTGTTTTGAAATACACTTCCCAAAAGGATTAAATGGCGTAGGTGTGTTTGCAAAGATCGCAACAAAGCGGGAACTACTAGAGGTAACAAATTGAAAGTCGGCAGTTACGAAGTTCAAATGTTGGGGGTACGAAGTTAAAATTTGTAAAATCAATTCCTTTTACAAATAGGATCAAAGCGTTTTCTGGGATTGTCGGAATTCATCCACGAAGGAAGTTAAATGGGGTGGACCTGTTTTTCTAAAGATCCCCATAACCCGGGAAGTACTGCAGTTAGGAAGTTTTCACGGACTTTCGGAAGGGGTTATATACGGAAGATGTGTTTTACTAAAGATTGCCCCAAAGCGGTAACGCTACAGGTAGGAAGTTAAAATTCGGAATAGGCAGTTCTTTTTATAAATCGGGTCAAACATTTCAGGGCTTTTCGGCATTCGCCCCCCCCCCCCCCCCCATCTGTTTTTCTAATGATCACCATAACGGGGTAACTACTATAGCTAGGAAGTTTTACTTTCCCCGAAGATGTCAATTTTATTGGGAACAATCGTAGTCACAAGATTGCTTTTGCAAACGGCCTTTCTTGGCGATTATTGCGATTACGATTGCGATTTGCGCTACTTAATTTGTTTTTAGTGAATATGTGTGCTGCTGTGTGTTGAATTCTCGCAATCCTTCCGAGATCCTACAGGTTTGATAACGGTGTATTTGCAATTCGTCCTACTTTAATGTTTTAGTTTGTCTTGAACATTATACGGTTTGATTTCTTGCGATATTTTAACACTCATGATTTAATTTTGAAGTTGTGACACTTTACGTTTGAAATTTGAATTTTGGCATGATGAAGAATCTCTTAGTGAATAGTGTGGAGATTCCACATCAAGTAATGAGGACACCTGGTAATGGGTGATGTCTCTTTAATTCCCAGCCTTTCACTATATTTGGCACAGATATAATAAAGAATGAGAATAATGCACGGGTTGTGAACCACGTAGTTTGGCACTGGGAGAGGTTTCAGGTTGTTCCGACCCTCATTGAGAGAACTGCCCCGACAGCGGGCCGTACGGAGCTGATATGTCTCGAGGGAGAAAGCAACAAAATTTGGTAATTTTCGACGTTCCCAATTTCTAATGGCATTAATATGATTTTCACCTTCTGAATATCCAAGCTCCTGATCGCCATTTGTTAGACCAAATTCTTACTACGTACTTCAATGAAGCGGTTGACATTTTGAAGACTATTAAAACCGTGCAAAGCGTGGGTACTCTGCTAATGCAATATACACTTATACAGGGTATATCAAAAATTTATGTATGTATTATCTGTCTCTTTTACCTACCGGTCTAGAGGCTGGTGATCTGTACTTCTACCAACTGCGCTACACAGCTTCAATGGTATCAGAAATACGTGTGTTAATTTTAACCCGTGGAAGAATTGCTAAGTTCAATAATTTTTTTCTATAGCATTTTCCAAGATCGTAAATGTATCCATATTTTTTGTCCATAGTTTTGACCAAACGAGTCGTTCGGCATATAACTTAATTGATCACAATGACTTTCTACAACGAA
This sequence comes from Agriotes lineatus, assembly GCA_940337035.1. NCBI lineage: Eukaryota > Metazoa > Arthropoda > Insecta > Coleoptera > Elateridae > Agriotes > Agriotes lineatus. Next base: position 30,904 of record CALNHX010004872.1, on the reverse strand, counting down.
GCTTTTTTGACAACATTCCAATTCTATCACAAATGAGGCATCTTTCGCTGCATATTTTTTGCCATTTTTACCATAGGCGAGTATACGTTTTGGTAGATTTCTAATTTTAAATCAGTTTGAGGGGTTTTTAACTACAAAGGGAAAACATATTTAATTTAGCGAACTCTACTGCACTTTAAAATTAACACACGCCTTTCTGATACACTATGGGCAGGTTGCAGAAAGCAATGTTAAGTCTGGTGGTAGCTAACGTCGTGTCAAAGTGAACAAAATCGCATCAAATTTTGTTTACTAATGTATTAGTTACCATAAGCATTTGAGATTTGATTCGTTTTTGTTCACTTTGACGTCGCGTTAGCTAACACCAGACTTAACATTGCTTTCTGCAACCGGCCCTATGTATATAAAATCCGCAAAAACTAAAAACGTGAAAATTTGCAGGCTTTATCCATCTACTACATAGACAACCACGGGGGGGGGGGGGGGGTCCTCCAGCAAAAGGTTGTAAAAGGGGTAAAAATGATTCTAATTTACTGCGATTTACCCAATTGAGCGACAACCGACGAATTTGAAATTTGGAAAATCAATTCCTTTTGACAAATCGGGTCAAATGATTTTCTGGATTTTTCAGAATTCTCTCCCAAATGAGTTAAATGGGGCGGATGTGTTTTTCTAATACTGCCTTAACACGGTAGTCGCTGCAGGTAGAAAGTTCCAAATTTACTATACTCATAAGAGTTCCCTTTACAAATAGGGTAAAACCATTTCAGGATTTTTGTAACTCACCCCCCAACGGGTTAAATGGGGTAGGTAAGCTACTGCAGTTAGAAAGTTGACACTCAGAATATCAGTTCCTTTTACAAATCGAATCAAACCGTTTTCAGAGTTTTTCGGAATCTCACTCTCTCAATCTTTCTCTCCCTCTCAATGTCAGCAGCAATCGGAGAGACGCGGGAATAAGAGAGAATGATTTACTGATCCTACTAGGATGCAACAATTGAAGGTTTCAGCGCAGAAATGCATCCATACGAACCTTAAATAAAAGAAGCAAGCGAATTGTGAATACAAGAAACATCCAAAGACGCAATCGGGGGAAGGGGTCAATAAACCTTGATCATTCAGGACGTTCACATTTTCCAAATACCATTAATCTGACTCACTTTCTGAATACCTAAGCGCCTGGTTGCCATTTACTAGAACAACTTCTTGCTGGTATTTTTAGGCGACCCTGAACTACTGCATATAAGAGATAAAATAAGTAAAATGTATATAATCTAACCAAAATCCATGCTTCTTCTTGTGTGCTTACACACACGTATATTAATGATGCTTATATCCCACTTGTATAGTAAATAACTATTATCTACTCCAGTGGGATAAGTAACTCACTACGTCATCATTTAACACTATTTCTTTAGGTAATGAAACTTATTACACCACTCAGTTATGTAATGGCTTCATTAGTCATTACCTAACTGAGTGGTGTAATGGATTCATTACCTAATTGAAGACCAACCACCTTTTTCCAACAAGCCCCCCCCTCTTTCGTAATATTGTTCCGAAATTGTTTTTTAGAATATGGTAACCTTATGCAAGATTCAAATTCAAACTCACAATCGGCTGAGTTTCAGTACATGCGTTTCACCTATTAGCCATCCGATCCTCAATGATAGTTATTAATTCAATACACTTGTACGTACAAACGAAACTGAAGCGGTGTCGTCATTTAACGGGCGTAAAAATAAGGTGGGTTACGTCACGAAAAACGGTGTCTATAATAAGCGAATTGTTTTCCAAAAGAGCGGTAGGCCACAGCAAACGTAATAGAGCGGTGCCGTCTCATTTGAAGCGGTGAGCCAGTACGGTAGAATCAGTTCAGCAACGTTTTCTTACAGAAGAACTGAAACTATTTGGGCGCAGTCTAATTTTGGAATTCGTCAGCCTAACAGAAACTAAAGTGGAGATTGATTACTTTCAATGTTTGCCATTTACATCTCGTCAAAACGAAAATAATACAATGCTATTAAAACTGCAGCGAGAACACTGTGATCATGATGGAGATATTGCGATTGGATAAATATATAAACTGCTCAACTACAGGTCTAAAGAGTAGCTTCAGAATGTGTAGTTCAAAACGTGACCACCGAACTTCTGTAGATGGCGCCAAGTGGACAAGCCGCCACTGTGCTACAATGCTTGGAAATTTTGCAAAGTGGAAAATCGCCACCTTTCGCCAAAAGCGCATGAAGGTGCTCGGGACCTTAGCAACAACTTTGCCCCCTTTCAAAATTTCGATATCTGTAGCCGTTCGAAAGTTACGGACGGACGGACGGACGGACAAAACGTTCGCATAAGTACGCTGAAGCTACTAACAAGAAGTGTAAGTGTAAGTCATGTCCAATTCGAGGTTATCAGGTTAGGTTTTCCGTCAGTTTTGACAGAAACTGACACAAAACCTAACCTGCTAACCTCGAATTTGACATAGACTTACAGTGCCACCAACATATTATTCATAACGAAAATCTGGCGAGTCGCCGGCGAGCCGCTGGCGAACGAGTGCATACGAGTGTAATAATTGTAGGAAATCCATTTAAAATCGAATCGGCAATTTATCAATACCGTTAGCGGAAAGTACGAATAGAGCAGACAACGGCAATAATGTGACATTTCACATTTAAAGGATAGAAGAAATAGAATTAATCTTCATTTTTCGGTAATTTAAAAATGATCTTGCCCAGACCGAAATTCGAACTCGCAACCTCAGCCTTGATAGTCCACGAGTGTTGATAACACACCAATCAGGCAGCGTAGTTAGGTGGCCGCTTAACGTCTGCTACTAGTAACGCAAATACAAATCGACAAATACATACTAAGGAAAAAACGACTAATTTTACCGAAAAGCCTTTTAATTCTTTGCATTAACACTCCACAAGAATGGCACAAAAAAACTGGTAGGTCATGCCATTCTTGAGTTGCCGTATTTATAGCATCCAGAATGACATACTCGTTGTTTATTAGTTTTCTGACATTCCTTCAACAGCATAGCCATTACTGTTTTTACAAATGTTATGTAGTTACATGAAATCTTTTATATACAAGAGGCTTTCAAGGCAAACCTTATAGTCATAGTGATAAGTGGCAAGTATATCATCCTACTGCTAGGCGGCGCGAATGTGGCGGGCCAATCAAATGACAGTAAATTAAAATATCAGTGCTGTGCTGTGCTTAATGTCTTCTGTAAGTGTCCTCGGGGTTTACCCCTTCATTCACAAGAAACTTCATTATAATACCCTGTTATATACACGGACTAACATGGTTGTCTTTTATTTTGATTAACGATTATTCTACTGGCCCACGACACGCGCACCGCCTAGCAGTGATAGGGCACACTTTCCACTTACCACCATGACTATCAGGGATCAGAGCTCCGTAGCGGAGTGGTTAATCATTGTAACTGATTTAAGGGTCGTGAGTTCGATTCCTGGTCCCGGGTAGGTTTTTAAGGACTTAAAGTGCGGATGTGATGTAGAGCCGTGAGTCCCATGTTACTACGGTATATAGCATGTAAAAGATATCTTGCTAGAGTTGGAATTCTTTAGTCTTCGCAAAAATTTGACCATATGACCATAGCAGTCGTGTCTAAAGTACCTGATGAGCACGATTCTAGGCAGCACATTTTCCCAACAGGGGGCATCCGATATCCGATACCTCCAACATGTTTGTCGTTAATTCAAAGAACCCGTACTTGCGGTGAACTGGAGCCAAGACAAGGACGCGTGGTATGTGCTTCAGGAAACCGACACGTTTTAGATGTAAATTATGACGATCGGGATTTAGTTGAAGAAGAATCACTGAAAGTACGCGTCATATTGCTCAAGAAGTGATCGTCTCACAATCCACTGTTTGGCGAACAACACATGAAGAATTATGGTACCCATACCACGTGCAGCGTGTACAAGCTCTAACACCGAGGGATTACGACAGTATTCAAGTTTGTGAATGGCTGTTAGGTACAACAAAGCAACAGGAATGCCAACTTTTTGAAGGATGTATTTGCCTGCAATGGGTCCATCTTCACAAGGAATTGAATTATTAATAATTAAATACACACTCTTGGCATGTAGAAAATCATCATATCATACGCAGCTCCAATCATCAGCAGAGATTATCAATCAATGTTTTTACTGAAATTGCAAATGATAGTCCATCTTGCCTAACCGAATGATTGTATTTAAATTTTCTACAAAATGATCTTCCAGAGCAATTGAAGGATGATCGTCAGCGTATGTGGTTCCTACTTGACGAAGCTCCCCACATTAAGGTAAAATGGCACAAGAATATCGAAATATCGTTTTTCCTGGTGGACGGGTCGGTCACCTGATTTAAATCCAGTAACTATTTATTTATGGGGGCATCTAAAATCATTAGTTTACCAACGAGAACAAAATTGTTGCACCAAATACGCGCCTCTGTAGAAGCATTCGGCAGGGGGGTCATCTTGAAGCGTGTACTCAACCTTGGATTGATTCGACGTGCCAAATTTTGCAATCAAAGCGGAGGTCGTAATTTTAAACACTTATTGTAATAATTAATGTATTAAGGTTACTCGTTTATGTTTTAATTCAATAAATATGATTACTTAATTCTTGATTAAAATTTCATTTCTACTTTACAGCTACAGGGCATAAAAGGTTGAATTTACATTTATCGTACATGTTACAAGTCAAGTCTAGGCCATGTTTTTTTTTTATTTTCTAGCTTCAAAATGCGGATATGCACAGGAGCTCACCGGTTCCTTCTAAACACCTTTGTTACCTCCCAAAAGAAGGAACAAGTTAAAAATTGCCCTGTATAGTAAAACACATTTTTACGCACGATTTCACTGTTACTAATATCCTACTTTCATTCTCAGTAATGCACATGTAACCATTTTTATGTTGCTGCAAACCATTTTAATACAAAATTAGCTCTAACCTTTAGAAGTCCTAAATATTATAACACTCTTATAACTTACAACTTTCAGTACAATTCTCTATTTTCACCTCAAAACTTGTGTTCTCCAGCTGGGCGTCTACCAGCTCGAAATCACGTGACATTTAGTCATGGCGTATGGTAGGGGATGCGCACGCAAGGCATTCGTGATGTTTTTGCACCGTTCGGCTTCAGCCTTCGGTCGTTGCCCGTTGGTCCGTATTGGACGATATACAAGTTTATGTCGCTGGAGCAGTGAAACTCGCGGTTAAAACGAGGTCGCGGACGAGGTTGGGGAAATATTCGCGTCGGACGCTTTCTATTTATGTTGCAGTGCGACGCAACTGTAAAATATAATGGCAATTTGTAGGCTGTGCAGTTCCAAAGACAATTTAATATGTATGTTCGATGAGCACAACCAGAAAACCGCACGACCGCTGAGGTATTTCATATGGCAAGGAACGGGAATAGAAGTAAGTAGCAGTACTGTTTAGAACTGTCGCACACGTGTTTGTTACACCTGCAAACCGCAGTACAACAACCTGTACTTTCCCTCCCATGAAAGTTTAGTGACGTTTGACGTATACGCCTATATTTTTATAACATAATCGGAAAGAGAAGTTTAAGGAACATTAGGAATGCTGACTTCGGAAAGGAGGGTATAAATCACATGACTCAGTAGTGGCCATAGTTGACAACGTTGCTAAACAAAGCAGCATTTTACCCTCTTGCGGACTGTAAAACTTATAAAACATAATGTTACATGGGGTCGCAGGTTTTTATCGCAGATATCTATATACCGGGTGACCGGTTTCAAAACCGAATATAGCAAGTTTTTATATTTTAGTAAAAATATACTTATCGTCCAAGGACTTTTCTAAGGACTTTTGGACCCCCCCCCCCCCCCCCGTCCTCCTCCACGACTAATTTAAGGTTCTAGTGTAGACAACGTTGCTTTTAAATTAAATTAAATGGTTTGCTTTTGTTATGTTCGTTTTTGAAACCGGATAGTCAATCTATAATATAATTTTCCTTAATGTGTGTTTGTCTGTCTGTGGCACCACATAAAATCTCACGTTCCGGCTTCGCAGATGTTTATATTTGTTTAGGTTTTGTTTTTCTTATCTGAGCGCTCGGATCGGAGCGTGACCTTTTGCGCACCCTATTTCACGTGCGCGTAGCGCGCAATTTGCTTGTATAAATATAAAATCCAGTCCTATATGTTGCGAAAAAGGTGACCGACCGCCTTATCCACTTCGATCACCTACAAATTTGAAATTCGGAACAGACATTCCATAAGACTAAAGGTTGATAAAATAATGTCAAATCCCGAAATTCAATATGGCGGATTCAATATGGCGGATCCAATATGGCGGCCTTCATAAAAGTTAACTTTTGACTTTTCGAGCTCTCCTAAAAGACGTACAAACTTGAAATTTTTATATGAGTTAGTGTATACCATGGAATAGCCCCGCGAGTCAAAAATTATCAAAATAATACACAGGGGTTAAACTATAGGGTATGAATATATACAGATACAGTAGGTACGCCTGGCAAAGGAGGGCTTATATATGCTAGTACTAATATAAACGTCAGAGGTATGTTAAATACGTAGATTTGGGGTGCATACATTACGAAAAGGCAATTAGGGAGCTTAGAATTCGAAATTATAATAAATGTTCTTATATATAGCCGTGCATTTAAAAATGCACACACCCTCAGCGGCTCGGTGCGCCCGGCACCCCGACACTGTAAACGGTATAAGGGGTTACAGATTATGTATGTATGTATGTATATATAACCGTACTCGAGCATATTCTTTAGAACCGGATTTATAAGGGGTAATAACATTTTTTTATTATACTGACCAGAAAACATACAGTTTCTGGAGAATTTTTTCGTCAGAAAGTAACGTTTTTTGTTCTTTCTGATGTGAACACATACGGCAAATTTTTTTGAAAAATTTGCCTTGTTTTCGTTGCTATGGAAGGAAACAAGTTTGTGTTATTGTTTGGATAAATCAAATAATAGATACTATCACATTTTTTTTAACCGTCAGAAGCAGAAAATAAAATTCTACACGATATATTGGAAGCGGCTACGAAGGCGACATACAATGTCTAATCTAACGGAAAAAAATGTAGGTGAAGAAGTTTGTATCATAGCGTAAAAAGTCTTGTACGATATATGACCGGAAAGTGTTTTGCAGGTCCACCAAGCTTCCAGAGCTCACCTGTGGCTCTGCCTGGAATCTACTTGGTTTGACATGCCAAATACGTCTTTCCGGTTTTACGTGTTAAAAGCCTATTGTATTAACGTTAGTAGTTTACGTTATATATGGCCGTGACTAGACGATCAATTGGGAAACACACAGTCGAAGCGTATGAAAATTAATATTCGAGTTGTAACGGTTTTTAAGAAAGAAAAGAGGTTAGAAAAATAATAACAGGTTTTTGTTGTAAAAATTGGTGACAAGAAAAATTTAGCTGTGCATAAAAGGTTTCGTGGTAAAAATGTGATGAACCCGGGGTTTCTCGGTCTTAGTTAATGGTATGTTGATGCTAAGGAAGATTGATAGAGGCAGAATTTGAGAGCGGGTACCATTTTCCAACGGTTTTGCTCCAACTCGTGTTGACTGATTAGGGAACCACGAAATTCGCTGCATAGTTTTTTGCCTGTTAGTACAGGGTATGTGTAGTTGTTTTTGGAACTATCTCATTCTATTTTCGTAATTGGATATTATAGCAACAAGTTCGAGGCGACGGAAACGCATTAGTTTGACCATGTCTTCATAAGAATTTCACTACGCGGATCTTGCGATTGCTTGCGGTCAAATGACAGCTGACGTTTAACGCCTGTCAGAGTATGAGTTAGGAAAGCGGGTCATCCTTTTTAACGGTGTTGCAGGCTGATTAAACTCCTGAGAAGCTACTCTTCGATTCCACAAGCGTAACGATTACCAGATAAGTAAAGTAAAGATAATCTTATGATATTTCGCATATTCTCAAAAAGTAAGAACAGTTTATAACCCCTTAATTGTACACTAGCTATTATTTACCTGTGAGCATGGGCGTAACTTGGAACATCACTTTGGGGGGGCAAAATCAAGACTTAACAAAATTTTTAAACCTAAATTGCGAAAAAATGCTGCACTTGCACTTTCAAATCAAAATTTGGGGGGGGGGGGCATTGCCCCCCCCAAGTTACGCCTATGCCTGTGAGTTAGTATTAACGTCAAATATAGTAGTTAGAAAGTCCAATTGACGTAAGTTTAAGTGGGGTACCCCGTTTTATAATTTACGAACTATGCTTAGATAGGAATTAGAAGTCGATAATTGTTCCCATCAATACAACGAGAATATACTAATCAAAACTAGTAGTATCAATAAATCTATTTAAAAATTGCGTCTTTCATTCAAAGTTCAAAGTTTCAAGGGTTGTATTGTAAAAGTTCGGGCACTTCATTCCATATAAGAACATGGTCTGAGACAAGGCGAGTCAGGGTCGCCGAAATATCTCTTTTCAAAACCCAGTCAATCTGGCACACGTTAACGGCGTACTGGGTGATGTGGTTAGCATCACGCCTTCGACGACTGCTTTACTTTCCCTACTTCCACATTTCGGTACCCAATTTTTAAAACGACTGGTTAGGCTGCCCGCCAGTTGCCAGATGGCAGAATTGAACCCCGTACCGTGTCACCGAAGCCTGACGCCCTAACCGCTCGGCCACGCTGGCGATAAGGGTTGTATTGTGCTGTATATATATATGGCGGAGTTTATAAGTTTTCTTCTACCTATATAAGTATGCTTGGGAGTAATTAAACTTGTTGGCGCCCAGATAATTTGGACATCTCATTAATAAAGGAAACACGCCGTCTTCACTGTAGCTAGTGACGGGCTCCACGCACACTTTTACAGCGAACAATTTTTGAAGTAAAATATAGAGGGTAACCTACAGGTAAGAGAAAAGCTAACACGGTTTTCTAACGTAAACTGCTATAGTGTAACGCTTGATGCAATGCAGAACGTGTCCACAATTGTCTGCTTTCTATGTTTGAATGTGATACAGCAAGAAACGTGCACAAATAGCAAACCATAACCGGCTTTTCAACTCTGATCGATTAATAATGGATTTACGTTTCTGTGTTAGATTCATGCTGGTACATGTAATCAATCACATTTGACAAGGCACGAACTTCTATTTTTGCTTTACTGTTTTGTACCAAAGCTTTTGCCTTTATATATTTTAAACCGAACGCTGTAGTTATGCAGTAAACTATGTACAGCAATCGGCACGAAAACTTAGAAAAAGTTGTTCTTCGCGCAGCATTGAAGGCGGAGCTTCCGATTTTAAATTATAACCATAATGTGTTGGTAGGCAGCATTTGACCTTGGCTCAAACGACCTGCGCCAAAATTCTAACGTTTGGTGCCGTTTGCTGTATGTAGTATTTTTAAAAACCTGCACTATAAAATAATGAAAATATTTTTAAATCTAACCTCAAGATCAACTTCAGTATTATTTTATAATATACAATGTTTTAATGATTTTCAATTTTAAAATTTCTGCATTGTAGTAATATGTACACTGGAAAAGCCGACAGCCATGCCTATTTGGTCCAACTTCTGCTTAGTAGTGGTCGCGTCGCGTTGTTTTACCACAGCTGCGAGCTTATGTGAAACTACTTGTCCTTTGTTTTAGCGCACTTTTAAATTGTTAAAATACCGAACCAACTCACTTTGAAACGTGACACCAAAAAATCTGTAAAGGGGTTTACACAAAAGCTCCCTGGCGCAGATTACATCAATCTACAGATAAACATAATTGCAGTCGCTGGGATTCGCGTGCTGCCAGACCGAATTCGATTGAGAATATCCCTTATGCAAATTTAGTTGGAAAGTTACCATGGTAACGGCGAAAATTGATAATCGGAAATTTACCGGGAAATTTCCACTTCTGTCACTGTCATCAAAGTATTTAGAAACAATGAAGCTCTGAACAAAGTCAGTAGGCCGATACTGATTGTTGCTACTGTGTTTTTTCATTCGTGATATTCTCTATCAAAATATAACGCGTGCTCAACAAATTTCCCTATGGAAATATTTGGAAATATGTTATGCAGCTATTTTTTTTTCAACAAAAGCATTCGTGCATGCCTCCAAGAAAAAATCCCTCCTCCTTCGGAGTCGGGATTTTTTCAGTTGGCATGCACTCATGCTCTTATTGAAAAAATAGCTGAAGAACATATTTCCAAATATTTCCGGAAATTTTTCAAGCACTTGTTATATTTCTACTGATAATATTGCTAGTCTGCCGCTTTAACTGCTAGACTACGACTGCAGAGCAGTTAGGTCGCTTCTAGCTCTCAATTTTACGATATTTATCCTACCTCTGTTTGGTTCGATTTTCATTAATGGTAAAAACCTAAGACACGAAACTACTTTTATCCATTCCTCAGTTAAAGCAAAAATAGACAAAATTTTATTTCTGTAAGGTGCTCACCCTGTATATATTTGACCGAAAGTATATTCGGTTTCAAGCTAGGTAGACATATAACCCGCGTGCAAAATATGGCCTTACTCTAACAAATAGTTTGTGAGCTATACCGCCAACAGACGGACAGACAGACAGACGAACACAGAGACAGAAGGAATGGAAAAAACACGTTTTTCGTCACATAGGTACCCTGAAACGTGAATATCTGAAGAAATCTCGGAGGGTGATTTTTTCACGAATACACTACTCTTCGTGTGTTAGACGAGGGAAGTAAATCGCCTGAGGATCAGCAGGTATAATTTGGATCGGTGCCCTCCAATCTTTTTTTTCATAATGCGTAGCCAAACTTCAAGAACAGTTCGTTGTTTTATTGCTAGATTGTCGCCCTCCTATAGTTACTTAACTCGGCGAAGGCATTGTCCAACAATTTTCATAGTCGGTCGACATCTTTGCTGGGCTAGACCCGTACAATTATGTCTTGGCGTTTGACCAATGAAAACGTTTTGCGGCGTGAAAACACGTGGCGGAAGGTATAGTTTTTCGCCCGATCCGAGAAAATTTACTATTACGCACAACCGGGCCGAAAGTGAAAGTTTACATTTTAGTTACCATGATCAAAAGTACAACCTTACGCCCGGTGGGTAGTAAAGTAACTTGCGGTAAAGTAAAAGACGCGTTAAAGTAAAAACACGTGCGGAAAGGTATCCTATGGGCCCACAAATTACTACCGCCAGTCGGGCTGTAAAAGTAAGATGCCCACAGTGAGCAGATATTCCCAAGAATAAGTCATTCTAATAGTGCATTTAGGCCCAGTTGTGCATTGTAGCTACCTTGGCCCAGAAACGATTATACCCTTGGGCCAATCAAGGCATTGCATTAACCGTTGGGCTTCAAACTACGTCCGGGGGCGCACACTTTTACTTTTGACTTTTAAGATTTTCAGAATCCCCCCCCCCCCCCTCCTTAGGACTTAAACGGGGTAGATATATTTTTTTTAATATCGCCAGAGAGCGGGTACTACTGTAGGTAGGAAGTTGAAATTCAATTTCTTTTATAAATCGGGTCAAACAAGTTCTAGGGCTTTTGAAATTGTGTTTTTCTAGAGAAGTTCAGATTCAGGTTAAGACACTTTTTGGAATTAACTCCCGAAAGGTATTACATGGGGTAGATGCGTTTTTCTAAAGATCGCCACAAAACGGAGACTACTGCATGTAGGAAGTTTAACTTTGGCAAGTTCCTGTGACAAATCAGGTCAAACCATTTTCAGGATTTTTCGGAATTCACTCCCCAAAGGGGTTGAACGGGGATGTGCTTTTCTAAAGATCGCCACAAATCGGGTGCTGCTGTAGGTAGGAAGTTGAAATTCGGCATATCATTTCCGTTTAGAGATCAGGTTAAAACACATTCCGAGCGGAGTTAACTCCTGTAAGGGGTTAAATGGGGTAGATATGTTTTTCTATAGATCGCCACAAAATACAAACCACTGCAGGTAGGTAATTTAACTTCGGAAAATCAGTTCCTTTTACCAACCGGGTCAAACCATGTTTAGAGTTGTTTTGAAATATACTCCCCAAAGGGATTAAATGGCATAGGTGTGTTTCCAAAGATCGCAACAAAGCGGGGAACTACTGGAGGCAACAAATTGAAGATCGGCAGGTACGAAGTTAAAATCAATTTGTTTTACAAATAGGATCAAAGTGTTTTCTGGGATAACGGAATTCACCCTACAAAGAAGTTAATTGGGGTGGACCTGTTTTTCTAAAGATCCCCATAACCCGGGAAGTACTGCAGTTAGGAAGTTTTCAGGATTTTTCGGAATTCACTCTCCAAAGAGGTTAATACGATAGATGTGTTTTACTAAAGATTGCCCCAAAGCGGTAATTGCAACAGGTAGGAAGACAGTTCTTTTTATAAATCGGGTGAAACTATATCAGGGTTTTTCGGCATTCGCCCCTCCTCCCTCTGCTTTTTCTAAAGATCGTCATACCGGGGTAACTACTATAGGTAGGAAGTTTTACTCTCTCTAAAGATTTCAATTTTATTGGGAACATACAAGATTTTGCAAAATGTGTTGCTTGGCAGTTATTGTGATTACGATTGCGATTTGCGCTACTTAATTTGTTTTTAGGGAATATGTGTGCTGCTGTGTGTTATCATTAATTGTTAGATTCCCGCGATCCTTAGAGATCGTACAGGTTTGATAAACGGTTAATAGTTGCAATTCTTCCTATTTAATGTTTTAGTTTGTTTTGCACATTCTACAGTTTGATTTCTTGCGATGTTTTTAACACTTAGAATTTGATTTTGAAGTTTTGACACTTTTGAAATTCGAATTTTGGCATGATGAAGAATCTCTAGGTGGCTGCGAAAAAATTCCGCCCACCGTGCGATTCGAACTGAGAACTTGCTTAGTTTTACCAACTGCCCTACACGGTTTCAATTGTATCAGAAATACGTGTGGTAATTTTAACCCGTGGAAGAATTCGCCAAGTTCAATAAATTTTCTCTATAGCATTTTCCAAGATCGTAAATGTCTTCCATATTTTTTTGTCCCATAGTTTTGACCAAACGAGTCGTTCGGCATATAAATTAATTGATCACAATGACTCGAATGATTTTCTGGATTTTTCAGAATTCTCTTCCAAAGAAGTTAAATGGGGCGGATGTGTTTTTCTAATACTGCTTTAACACGGTAGTCACTGCAGGTAAAATGTTCCAAATTTGATACACTCAGAGTTCCCTTTACAAATCGGGTAAAACCATTTCAGGATTTTTTTAACTCGCCCCCCAAAGCGGTTAAATGGGGTAGGTAGGCTACTGCAGTCAGAAAGTTGACAGTCAGCATATCAGTTCCTTTTACAAATCGAGTCAAGCAGTTTTCAGAGTTTTTCGGAATCTCACTCTCACAATCTTTCTCTCCCTCTCAATGTCAGCAGCAATCGGAGAGACGCGGGAACAAGAGAGAACGATTTACCGATCCTACTAGGATAAAACAATTGAAGGTTGCAGCGCAGAAATGCATCCATACGAACCTTAAATAAAAGAAGCCAGCCAATTCTGAGTACAAGAAACATCCAAAGATGCAATCTAGGGAAGGGGTTAACAAACCTTGATCATTTAGGACGTTCACATTTTCCAATACCATTAATCTGAATTTCACTTTCTGAATACCTAAGCGCCTGGTTGCTGTTTACTAGAACGACTTCTTGCTGGCATTTTTAGGCGACCCTGAAATACTATATATAAGAGATAAAATAAGAAAAATGTGTATAATTTAACCAAACTCCATGTTTCTTCTTGTGTGCTTACACACACGTATATTAATGATGCTTTTATCTCACTTGTATAGTAAGTAACTGTTATCTACTGCAGTGGGATAAGTAACTCATTACATCACTCATTTGACACTATTTCCGTTAGGTAATGAAGTTCATTACACCACTCAGTTATGTAATGGCTTCATTACCTAACAGAAGACCAACCACCTTACAAACGAAACTGAATTCGTCAATACCACTAACACCATAACTAGGTGTTAAGAGAACCATCTTTTTGTAGTACGTGGCAAGAAATCGTTTTACAAATGTCCACCAGGGGTATCCAGATAGTGAAACTCCGATTAATGGGACTGGAAAATGTTAACTTCAAAATTGATCAAATATTGTTGACCCGTTCCCTGGATTGAGTCTTTGGATATTTTTGCATTCAGAATTAGCTTTCATTTAAGGTTCGTATGGATGCATTTTTGTTTTCTCCTGGTAGGACCGGTGAGTCTTTCTCTCTTGTTGTCGTGTCTATTCAACTGCTGCTGATGTTGAGCGGAAGTGGAAGATTGAGATTGAGAAGTGAAAGGATTGACATCGGACAGGGAAGTCTGCAGATACGCGCCAATACGACAGTTCCGTTAAGCTTTAGTTTCTTAGGAAGTGGTGTCGTCATTTAACGTCCCTAAAAATACGGTGGGTGACGTCACGAAAAACGTTGTCGTGCATAATAAGTGTTTTCCAAAAGAGCGGTAGCGCAATACGAACGTAATATTGTGGTGCCGTCTCATTTGAAGCGGTGGGCCAGTACGGTAGAATCGGTTCAGCAACGTTTTCTTACAGAAGAACTGAAACTATTTGGGCGCCGTCTAATTTGGGAATTCGTCAGCCTAACAGAGATTAAAGTGGAAATTGATGACTTCCAATGCTTGCCATTTAGAGCTCGTGAAAACGAAAATAATACAATGCCATTAAAACTGCAGCGGGAACACTGTGATCATGATGGAGATATTGCGATTGGATAAATACACACACGGCGGAAAAGCTGTAAGTAGTTATATGATGGGAACACTTCCGAGAGAGGATATCCAGCTCTGGCTGCTATTTAATCAAAGATAAGGCAACATAAAGCGGAAAATTAACTCGACAGAGTCAGGGTATACAACAGTTTAGACATTCCTTTATTTATCCCTACTGGCGCGTTTGTCGCTGTATTCGATCCGCGAGGCATTTTATCGCTACAACAGATGGAGGGCTGACATACGTAATTTCCTTTATCGAGAATTGTGTTCGTCACCATGTCAAAGCGCTTTCAGAAGATAAGACGGATTGTGATCTTATCTCCAACCATCCACCTTTTCTTGCACTTATTAGTCGCAGTAATAATATTACTACACTAACAATCAAAGAACCAGCAGGGTTCACGGCTCATGAGAAGCTTTTTAACTAATTGACAAAATCGAATTTAAAAAAAGTGTTAACTAACGTAGAGGGTTATAGATTACCAAAGTCCATCAGAAAACACCAATGTGGCAATTTACGACACCGCAAATCTGTCTCGTTACATACAACATTATCAACAAATATTTAATTTGGTGGATATTAAGTAATTTATTGATTACCAATCATCTAAAGCTCCACTTAAAAAAAAGAACTAGAACACCGATTAGATTTCTTACACTGAAAAGTACCTTTTTATACACATAAATTCTGCATCTTTCGGTAATTTAAAAACGATCTTGCCCAGACCGAAATTCGAACTCACGACCTCAGGCTTGATAGTCCACGAGTGTTGATAACACACCAAGCAGGCAGCGTAGTTAGGCGGCCGCCTAACGTCGGTTACTAGTAACGCAAGTACAAATCGACAAATACATACTCAGGAAAAACCGACTAATTTCACCGAAGCCTTGTTCTTTGCATTAACACTCCATAAAAAAATGGCGTTGGGTTTACCCCTTCATTCACAAGAAACTTCATTACAATACCCTGTTATATACACGGACTGACATCGTTGTCTTCTATTTTGATTAACGATTATTCTACTGGCCCACGACACGCGCGCCGCCTAGCAGTGATAGGGCACACTTTCCACTTACCACCATGACTATCAGAGATCAGAGCCCCGTAGCGCAGTGGTTAAGCATTGTAACTGATTTAAGGGTCGTGAGTTCGATTCCTGGTCCCGGAAAGGGTTTTAAGGACTTTTAAAATTCGGATACAGAATGCCATCATTCGGAAGTGATGTAGAGCCGTGAGTCCCATGTTACTACGGTATATAGCATGTAAAAGATATCTTGCTAGGGTTGGAACTCTTTAGTCTTCGCAAAAATTTGACCATATGACCATAGCAGTCGTGTCTAAGGTACCTCCTGGTACTGAGCACGATTCTAGGCAGCACATTTTCCCAACAGGGGGCACCCGAAAATCCGATACCTCCAACATGTTTGTCCTTAATTCAAAGAACCCGTACTTGCGATGAACTGCAGCCAAGACAAGGACGCGAGGTAGGTCCTTTAGGAAACAGACACGTTTTAGATGTAAATTATGACGATCGGGATTTAGTTGAAGTAGAATCACTGAAAGTACGCGTCATATTTCTCAAGAAGTGATCGTCTCACAATCAACTGTGTGGCGAACAACACATGGTATCCATACCACGTGCAGCGTGTACAAGCTCTAACACTAAGGGACTACGACAGTATTCAAGTTTGTGAATGGCTATTAGTTACAACAAGGCAACAGGAATTCCAACTTTTTGAAGGATATATTTGCCTGCGATGAGTCCATCTTCACAAAGAATTGAATTATTAATGTTGATAATACACACTATTGGCATGTAGAAAGCATGTAGAAAATCCTCACATCATGCGCAGCTTCACTCATCAGCAGAGATTATCAATCAATGTTTGTACTGAAATTGCAAATGGTAGGCCCATCTTGCCTAACCGAATGACTGTATTTAAATTTTCTACAAAATTATTTTCCAGGGCAACTGAAGGGTGCTCGTCATCGTATGTGGTTCATACTTGACGAAGTTCTCCACATTACGGTCAAATGGTACAAGAACGTCTAAATACCGTTTCTCTTGGTTGACAGGTCGGTCGAGAAGGATCAGTTGCCTGGCCTCCGAGGTCATCCGATTTAAATCCGGTAAATATTTGTTTATGGGGGCATCTACAATCATTAGTTTACTAACACGAACAAAATTGTTGTACCAAATACGCCCGCTGTAGAAGCACACGGCAGGGGGATCATCTTGAAGCATGTGCTCAACCTTGGATTCGACGTGCCAAATTATGCATTCAATGAGGAGGTCGTAATTTTGAACACATTTATTGTAATAATTACTCGTTCATTTTTTAATTCAATAAATATGATTACTTAATTCTTGATTAAAATTTCATTTCTACTTTACAGCTACAGGGCATAAAAGGTTGACTTGGCATTTATCGTACATTTTACAAGTCAAGTCTAGGCCATGTTTTTTTTGTTATTTTTTTGGTTCAAAATGCGGATATTCACAGGAGCTCATCGGTTCCTTCTAGACACCTTTGTTACCTCCCAAAAGGAAGAACAAGTTAAAAGTTACCCTGTATAATAAAACAACTTTTTGCGTACGACTTGACTGTTACTAATAACCTACTTTCATTCTCAGTAATGCACATGTAAACGTTTTTATGTTAACTGCAAACCATTTTAATAAAAAATTAGCTCTAACCTTTAGAAGTCCTAAATATTATAACACTTACAACTTTCAGTACAATTCTCTATTTTCACCTCAAAACTTGTATGCTCTAGCTGGGCGTCTAACAGCCTGAAATCACGTGACATTTAGTCATGGCGTATGGTAGGGGATGCGCACGCAAGGCATTCGTGTTGTTTTTGCACCGTTTGGCTTCAGCCTTCGGTCGTTGCGCGTTGGTCCGTATTAGACGATACAGAAATTTATCTTGCTGGAGCAGTGAAACTCGTGGGTAAAACGAGGTCGCGGACGAGGTTGCGAAATATTCGCGTCGGACGCTTTCTATTTATGTTGGAGTGCGACGCAACTGTATAATATAATGGCAATTTGTAGGCTGTGCAGTCACAAAGACAATTTGATATGTATGTTCGATGAGCACAACCAGAAAACCGCACGACTGCTGAGGTATTTTATATGGCAAGGAACGGCAATAGAAGTAAGTAGCAGTACTGTTTAGAACTGTCGCACACGTATTTGTTACGCCTCCAAACCGCAGTTTAACTGTACTTTCCCTCCCGTGAAAATTGGAACACTTTCTAAATTCAGTGACGTTTGACGTACACGCCTATATTTATAACGTAATCGGAAAGAGAAGTTTAAGGAACATTAAGAATGTTGACTTCGGGAAGGAGGGGATAAAGCACATGACCCAGTAGTGGCAATAGTTGACAGCGTTGCCAAACAAAGCAGCATTTTACCCCCTTGTGGACTGTAAAACTTGTAAAACATAATGTTATATTTGGGTTCGCAGGTTTTTATCGTAAATATCTATATACCGGATGACCGGTTTCAAAACCGAATATAGCAAGTTTTTATTTTTTGTAAAAATATACTTAATGTCTTAAGGCCTTGAGAGACACCCCCCCCCCCTCTCCCTCTCCCCACCGGCTTATAATTTAAGGTTCTTGTGTAGACATCCTTGCTTTTTAATAGTTATTTATGTATTAAGGGCGTAATAAATAGATTATAGCACGAGGGAATGTTTAAAGCTCTCCGCTTCGCGTCGTGATTTAAATTTCCCGAGAGCTATAATCGTGATTAGGCACGTGGTACATAAAACGTTTTATTTCATTTTAGTCCTCAAAATGGACAAAATTCAAGGATTCAGTATTTTGGTTACACACTACTGCGCCGTCGTTGTGCTGGCGCTGTGCATTTCTGGTGTGCTATGGTTTTTATGCAGATTGTTGGTGTTGCTGTACTACATTGTTGGTGCTTGTTATACTGCTTAGCAACTTTATAGGCCCTAGGGCTATAAAAGCCATTTTACGCCCTCTATTGAGGGCCAATAAACAAGATTATGGTTCCAAAATGAAATAAGTTAAATTAAATGGTTTGCTTTTGCTATGTTCGGTTTTGAAACCGGATAGCCAATATAAATATAAACTCCAGTCCTGTATGTTACGAAAAAGGTGACCGACCGCCTTATTTACACTTCCCGATCACCTACAAATTTGAAATTTGGAACAGAGATTCTATCAGACCTAAAGTTGACAAAATAATGTCAAATCCGGAAAGTAAATATGGCGGCTCTGAGAAAAGTCAACTTTTCACGTTTCGACCTCTTCCAAAATACGTACAAACTTGAAATCTTTATAGGAGTTAGTATATACCATGGGATAGCGCCTGTAGTCAAAAATTATCAAAATAATACACGGAGGTTAAATATTATCACATATAATATCATAAGAGCATTAATTCTTTCCGGAAATTTTTTTGAGTGCGTTCCAACAACGTCGTATTAATTTGCCCGAGCGGGACGCGAGGGCAAATTAGGATGGTGTTGGAATGCACGAATAATAATTTCCGGATATGAATTAATGCTCGAATGCAGATTCGGTAAGAAAATCGTAACGACACAAACCCTAAAAAGAAGTAATGTCTACCTACAAAAAATTTCCAAGAAATTTTTGTTGTTGTCTTGGTTACGGCTCGTGAACTAATTTTTCTATTGGTCATTAATGAGTGTCGTACGATTTTCAAAATAATACACGGGGGTTAAAAATTATCAAAACAATACACGGGGGTTGAACTATAGGGTATGAAATGAAATAGGGGTCGTTGTGCAAACATTTTTTTCACTCAGTGGGTAACTTTTTTTCATCTATGTAACATGGTTGTTAATGACTCAGTGATCTCCATAAGGTCCAAAATAAATTTTAAAATCAAATCCGGAGAAAGTCACGTGAAAAGTTTCGGGATATGGCTTTCACAAGTAGACGTTTAAGGGTGCGTATACATTTGGCGAGCCGCGCTCGAGTCGCGCCTGAGTCGCGCTTTTTGACCAACGAGCCTGCCGCGAGCCTCCTGCGAATTTTATCTGATCCGCATGGCAAGTTGAGCACCACGCGAGCTTCCCACGAACTTAAAGGTTTAATACCTGTCCAGGCGAGCGAAGAAGGTAGCAGGGATTATTATGTTCCTGTTCCCATAGACGACTTTACTTTGTTTTTTTCCTTTCTGTAGGTCGCCAATAAACGCGAGATTTTCTTCTTGCAGGCCTCTGCAGATTTCGCGACGGCTGACTAAATTTCATTCCACGCCTCAACCTTCTTTTCTTTTTTAAAGTAATCTTTGTCTTTGGGATCCCACACATTTTTATATAATTTGTAGGTCTCCACTAAATTTAACATACATTCTTCGAACCACTCCATATTCATATAATAATAGACAACTGTCGCGGTCGAAGTCTCGCTGAAATTTAAATTTCTGCACGAGTCTGCCACAAACCCGTTCCACTACAAGCGCAAAAACCCTTTGAGCTCGCCACAAAAACCGACAGAAAATGGATCGGCCGCGAGCCTCCGTCGCGCGGCTCGTGGTAGATTCGCAACCCGGTATAAATATGACGAATTTGGTTCGTTGTTGGCGCGACTCACACTCGCCTCGCGCGCGGCTCGCCAAATGTATACGCACCCTAATAGTATATTACATACCGAGATGGGAAGTGTTTCATTCCTGTCGAGAGATCAAGTAGTTAACCGAGACGCGCAGCGTCGAGTTTAACTTTATCTCGAGACAGGGATGAAACTTTCCACCGTGGTATGTATACTATTTTATTTGCAATCATCTAATTTTAAAAATAACAATTGAATTCTGAATAATAGATATCTTGATGTAGCAAATAGTTTTGGTACCATGAAAACAACCCACTCAATATTTTTGTTACCATGAAAACAACCCAGTCTTCAGGTATGTATTTTTTTTCGGGGTATGTAATAATTTCCCGGCTAGTTTCAGTAATCATTTAGTTCCCAGCTGTTGACATGTCATGAAATTGACACATTACAATGTGATTGCGAATAAAATCAAATCAATATATGTACCAGTTCGATGAACAACATTTATGGCCAAGCTATCGTATTTACACATACAGTAGGTACGCCTGGCAAAGGACGGGTTATATACAGATTGTCGGCAGGTACTGCGTACACACGGTCACTAGATACAGAGATGGGTTAAAATTTTAAAACAAACAAACCCTTTCTGTATGTAGTTACCGTATGTACCTAGTACCTGCTGACAATCTGTATACTAGTAGTAATATAAACGTCAGAGGTAGGTAATATAATGTAGATTTGGGGTGCATACATTACAAAAAGGCAATTAGGGAGCTTAGAATTCGAAGTTATAATGAATATACTCATACATAACCGTACTCGGACATATTCGGATTTACAGGGGGTAGTTTTTTTACGAACTAACAGAAAATATACAGTTATTGGAGAATGTTTTCGTCAGAGAGTAACGTGTTGCCGGGCAAGATCGGAAAACGGTTCTTTCTGGTCCCTGTATATAAAAACATACCTTGTTAAAAAATCTTCATTGTTTTAGTTACTATGGAAACAATTTTGTGTGCGGAATTGGTTCCGAGATAAAAAAACGCAAAAACCTAGGTGAAGAAGTTTGTATAATAACGTGGGATGTAAAAGATATTGTACGATACATGACCGGAATAGTATATTACAGCCCGAGATGGGAAGTGTTTCATTACTGTCGAGAGATTAGTTAGCTGATTGAGACGCGAAGCGTCGAAATCAGCTATTATCTCGAGACTAAGGAAACTTCCTGTTGAGGTTTGTATACTATTTTATTCGCAACCACTTTATTCTAAACAATAATTGAAAAAATTATTATATTATGATACGACAGGTTGTGACGCGCATGAATGGATCAACGAGATTCCCAGTGTCTCTACCTATTCAGCGGTCGGGAATGTACTTCCCGCACTCACTTCCCGCACTTGAGCGGGAAGTGAGTGGGGGAAGTAGCGGGCTGAAATGTACGACTTCCCCCACTCAGGTGAGGTCAGGAATGTTAACATTACATATATGGTTGCGAATAAAGTGTTTTGCAGGTCTCACCAAGTTTCCAGAGCTCGCCTGTGACTCGCCCTGGAATTCACTTGGTGCGACGTGCCAAACACAATTTTCCGGTCTTGTAACCTAAATTACTATAGTGTAATGCTTGATGCAATGCAGAACGTGTCCACAATTGTCTACTTCGTATGCTTGAACGTGATACAGCAAGAAACTGGCAAAAATTGCAGACCATAGCCGGCTTGTCAACTCTTGATCGGTTAATAATGGCTTCTCAAAAACTGACAGTTGACGTGGACTCCGATTTACGTTTCTGTATTAGATTCATTGATTTACTGTAGCGCGTAGGAAAGGTGGATTTCGCAGCTTCCTGGGTTCCATAGTTCGCCGAGAATATATTATAACTTTTCCTACGAGCTACACAATGTACCACTTTCTTCTATCGGATGAAAAATGAACTTTCCAACGTGTTTTCGGGCCGCAAGATAAATGATTCCGTTATATTATTGTCATTTTTACACAACAAGAAATAACATTACGGAAATGTTTTCGTTATTAAGAGGACAAAAATTACAGTGCGGGAATAACTATCCTGGCCTAAACGTAACGTAAGTTATTGATTTTTGGGTTTATCATTTGGAGAAGTGAATTTTCCGACCTCATATGGTTGCTTCCGGCCTAGGGTTGGACAAGTTGGGCTTCCTCTTCTTCTGCCTTCTCTTCAAAGTAGGTTGTCGACTATACAGTGCATTTATTTTAATGGTTAACATAGCAGTTTCGTTTCTATGCCAGCATTTAATCATACAGGTCACTTCCATAGTTACCAATGAAATCAATAGATTAGAGCGTTTATTTTACGAGTTAGGTACTCTCTAATAAAAAACTAATTTTGTTACCGGAATGGCGGTATGCAACTAAAAAGTAGATACTTACGTACAACTCACAAGTTGTATCTTGTCTTCAGTGTTATACATTAGGATAACTTTTAATTGTCTTTTTGACAAATAATAATACATATGTTAACTCGTAAAATACACGCTCTAATCTATTGGTCTCATTTCTAACTATGGAAATGACCTGTATGATTAAATGGTGGCATAGAAACGAAACGCTTATGTTAACTATTAAAATACATTCCCTGTATGATGAAATACATCACGATCTTGAGCGGCGCCCGTATATCGAACCACTGCCCGAGATTGCAAATCCAGCAGAATATCCTTATGCCGCGTTTTCCACTATATCCCCTTCCATGATAAACTGTAGAAACCTATATTTGTCGCTTCGAAAAACATGCCCGAAATAGGCGGCTTTTCTATGATTACTATTGTCTACCGAGCTCTGTAGACTAGTGGTTACTACATCTGCTTAGCATTCGGGAGGTCGCGGGTTCGCTTCCCGTGGGCTTCTGCTCTGATTCAGGTTTTTAGGTGGTTTTACTGAGTCAACAAAGTACCTCTCTGAGGCGAATGCCGGAGCAGTACTTCTTCACCTTTCCTGGCTTCTCTACCATTCTTCACCCCTCTTCTCTCTCACCCATCCTATAATTCCCGTTCTTGGCTGAAAAGGGACGCAAGGTCCCTATAGCAGCCTGACCCAGTTGGGGGAATTTGAATGGCCATGAACCTTTACTTTTACCTCACGGTCTTTGTTCGTCCTCCTGAGAACTTCTTCATTTGAAACTCTGGTCGTCCACGGTATCTTCAATGTTTTTAGGCACAACTACATTTCAAAGGGCTCCAGCTTATTGACGGATGACTTCTTTAGTGTCCAGCCTTCAACTCCGTGCAGTAGTACCGAAAACACACACATTTTACAATTGTCCATCGAGTATCCAATGAGATATCGGTACTACACAGCACAGTTCGTAGTTTTTGAAAGGTACTCCTCGCTATCTCTATCCTTGATTGATGTCAACATCCTGTCAACCCTTTATTGCCATTTGTTAGACCGATTTCTTGCAACGTAGTGTAACAAGACGGTAGGCACCTTTAAGCCTATGGAAACTGTGCAAAGCACATGTACACTGCTAATAATGCATAAACTTCGTGCCACTTCTTTCTAATCATTTTTTTGTCACCTTTTTCTTTACGATTATTGTACATAAGTTTAGTATTTCGACTGACGTTGCGTTCCATACTGCCTCCTACACGCACTGATTCTACCGTTTCTGTAATACCTAAATAATTCTGTGTTTAACGGAATTTCTGAATTTAGCTTTGTTTGTACGAGGAGGTGTATTTAACTAATTATAATAGAGGAGCGGGCTGTTAATAGATGAAACACCTGCGCTAAGGTTGGTTTCACGATATATTCTCCTGCCATCGTACATACCTTTGGTAATTGCAAGGCCCGATAGGGTAGGTATGCCTACTACGGTGTAATGGTTTAGGGTAGCCAGTTGCCGGGGTCCGCTCAAAAATGGTTGATAAAACCACACTATGTAGTTAGTAATATAAAGAAGCAGCAGAAAATAATGTGGGAGCGGTTCGATAGATTTAGCTAACTTGTATCGTGCCTTTAACAACACAAAAATAGTCTAAATCCAGAATTTTTATCTCTTGAGTGACGTGTTTTCGGATGGTACGATGTCTATCCAAGATTTTTCCTGGATATGTCGCTGTTTATATTGCCGACTTCTTCACAAGTTACCTTAAAGCTGACATTGTGTATTGTCGGCTGCTTTTTAGTAGAATTGTTGCAGAATCTCGTGAACTGCGGCGCAGAAACTAAATTTCGTACCGCGCCGCTACAAACCGTTTTAAAGATATCGCTTCATTGTTTTGACATTTGGTTCGTTTGAGGTCCCAGTTAGTCGTCTTCGTGTTATTTTCTTTGTGCTTTTAAAAATCAGTCATGTTGAAGACTACCTTACAAAATAATTTTTTTTCCTTTGATATTTTCAAAATTTTTAGTTTCAAAATGTTCACTTATAGGGGATATTCCGAATAAAGCCATGTGTTGATTTTGTTAAATATTATTAGTTAGCTATTTATTATCCAGTTTTAAATTAGGATCACGTAAGCTATAGACTATTCCGACTTTCGGAACGTTAATGCAATTTCTATGCATTCCATTACAATTACAGTTTTGGATCGCGCCCACCAATATTCACTTGGTCGTTTGTACGGTCACGAGGAATGACGTCACGCAATTTGGCTTAGCAACAGCTGTCTACCCTCCGCTTTCCTAGCCGGCAGCTATTTACATTCGTTGCCATAGCGATAGTACCCTTCACCGCACCCTCGTACATTCCTTTCCTGCCAAGCTGCCACATTCGGTATTCGCCTTTAAGTCATAGCTCGTTGAGTGCGTTTATGTTGCAGGACCAGTAAAACTCGCGTTTAAAACGAGGTCGCGGGCGACGGTGAAATATTCGCGTCAACCTCTTGCTATTTATGTTGGAGTGCAACGCAACTGTATAATATAATGGCAATTTGTAGATTATGCAGTTCAAAAGACAATCTAATAGGGATGTTCAATGAGCACAACCAGAAAGCAGTACGACTTCTGCGGTATTACATATGCCAAGGAACGGGAATTGAAGTAAGTAGCAAATAGGTACTAAATTTCATAGGAAGCTCTTCAAGATTATAGGAGATATACCGGGTGACAATGATACCAGGGCCATGCATCTATGTCCTTTACTTATGAATTAATTTGGATAAAATTTGATACAAGCATACTAGACATAATTTTCGATTGAGACACAAATTAAATCAAAATAGCCGACTTCCGGTTTTACCGGAAGTGACACTAACTTTGGTTTTTTAAATAGATCACTCTATATATTTTATGTTTTTCGGAATCTACGGACCAAATTACATACAACAGTCTTGCTAAATTTGCTTACGTATTATTATTATTATTACATAAAAATATTAAAAAAATTAAGTCAGGTTCAGATAAAGATAAAGCAGTGCATGATGTATATCGTTAGATTGGTAATTACATTTTCTATTTAATGGCAAGATGGCCGTTAGAAGTGCCATTTTACAAAAGTGACTTTCTTAAAAAACAAATTTAGCAAGTTATATTCTTTTATTATAACGTAGCTATTATTAAGAGTTGCTAGAGTCAATTAGAATAGTCAAGGCCTTCTATGGGAAAAAATAAAAATTGAAAAAAATATTTTTTTGTTTAAAAAATTGAAATTTGGCAAGACTATTCTATGTAGGATCGTAGATTCCGAAAAACAAAATATACAGGGTGATCTATTTAAAAAGTCAAAGTTAGTATCATTTCCAGTAAAACCGGAAGTCGGCCATTTTGTCTATATACTATATCTATCGGTCAATCAGAAATTATGTCTAGTATATCGGTTTAAAATTTTATCCAAATCGATTCATAAATAAAAAAGATATAAGCATGTCCCTGGTCTCACTGTTATCCGGTATAGGTGTTTCCATATTTGTGCTTACCACTGTATGTACATTTGAGCTGCACACATTACAGAAATGCAATTAAGGAGCTCAGGATTTAGAATTAATTATTCTTATATACAGGGTGTTTCAAAATTGCTCAGAACAAATATAAGGGCGTTATTCTGCGTAAAAAAAGAGAAAAACTCTAGTAAACATGTCCTAAAATCATTGACTTCAAAGATATCCTTGATCAAAGAATTAAGGATATCAATTCGTTTTTAAAACGTTTAGATTTAGTAGGCTGGGTGTTTGTTTTCATTATCTGTTTGTTTTACTTACAACTATCAGTATTATTTTGAGTAACTCGGAAGAAACAGATTACTTCGAACAGTTACTGTAAATTTTACTAGAAAAAAGAAAAGCTGAAATAAATCATTTTGCAACGCATGATTATTATTTCTCTACTTTTTACTATAGATTATAGAACAACGATCACATATTGTATGTAAACAAAAAACATGTGTTGGAACAAAACACCAGCCTACTGTTTAAAGGTTTGAAAAATGAATCGTTCTCTTTAATCCTTGATCAAAGATCTTTGAAATGAAAGATTTTAGGACATGTTTATTAGAGTTTTTCTCATATTTTTTTATGCATAATAACGTCCTTATATTTGTTTTGAGCACCCTGTATATATAATCGTACTCGGGAATTATTCTTTAGAACCGGGTTTATAGATGTGGTTGCAATGATTATTTTAGTGTAAGGCTTAATGCAACGCAAAACGTATCCACAATTTTCTGCCCCTTATATTTGCATGTAATAAAAAACCCACAAAAATTACAGACCATAACAACTCCTGATGTGGTTTGTCACAAACTGACGGTTGACGTGGTCTTTGATTTATGTTCAGGTCCCCAGTTTATGTATAAGGTTCATACTAGGTACTTGCAATAACATTTTAGACAAGGCACAAACTTCCACATCTGCTTTTCTGATTTGCACCACAACTTTTGCTTTTATTATGACATTTTTATAAAACGTAGGTAGACACAGCTGGGTCCAGGAGGGAAAACGAGCGACCGGCGCATGAGGATCGACACCGGGTAGACACGCATCCATAAAACATGCAATGGCGTAGTGTTTCTGCTATTTGTTATCAATTGGTAGATACCAATATCAATATATTCACATGTTTTGATGGTTAGTATTTTTAAATAAATAAAAGTGATACAAATTCATAGTTAAGTAACATTTATTTGTTATAAAATTATACGTAGACTACTCAAATACTTAGCTTTATTACCTATAAAATTATGCATACACGCTACGCCACTGGGCTGAAATTGGCAAACTGCATAAGCACGTCTTCTGCGCACTGGAGGGCTCGCCTTCCATCGTGGGCCCAGCTGTTATACCTTGAACTAGGTATATTGATCTGACCTTTATATTGCCCTTTAATTCACCGATACGGTTTTTTTGGCCGATACTGATATATCGGCCGATACCGACATAATCGAGGCCGATACGCCGATATATTCTCATTGCTATCTCCCACTACTTTTTGACTACATGCATGCACGTGCGCGCCGCTGCTTGCTGATTCGGGCGCGGTAATCTCCTAAATACGAACTCATGCTTAGGTTTGTTTATGCAGGTGTCTTCTTGTCATTTCGTTTTAATAACGCAGTTTAACACAATCATTTTTACTCGTGACCTATTGGTTAGTATTGTTAAAAATTTCTGATTATGCACGACCTTGAAATGGCATCGCCTGATCGAATGTTTTTGCTGATGGATCGAACTCTGTGGACTAGTGGTTACCACATCTGCTTAGCATTCGGGAGGTCGTGGGTTCGATTCCCGTGGCCATCTGCTTTGATTCAGGTTTTCGGTGGTTTTCCTGAGGCAACAGAGTACCTTTTCTGAAGCGAATGTCGGGGCAGTACTTCTCCAACTTTCCTGGCCTCTCTTCCATTCTCCACCCATCCTAAAATTCCCGTTATTGGCCGAAGAGGGACGCAAGGTCCCTATATCAGCACGCCCTAGTTGCGGATTGAAATGACCCTGAACCTTTACCTTTTTCTTGTTTGCTGATGCAGTGCATTCCAGAAGCGAGGCGACGCTGGAAGATATTTCGCTGCATGATGTAACACACTAATATTTTTACAAACTAATTTACAAAAATTGGATTTTCAATATTAGATACATAGTAGTTATATTTTATAATCCACATTGTTTGTTTACATTATATTGTTCATTTCTTATAATAAATATTAAAATATTAAAAGCAAATTCATTTTTGCCGATATATCGGCAAAAAGAAAGGCCGATATGACCGATACCGATATATCCCTATCGGCCGATATGGCGATACCAATTATCGGTCTCGGTCTATCCCTACTTTACGACCTTTAAATTGACCTTTATATTGATATAGTTCAACATTTAAACCAGCACCGTAATACGCTTGAAATACTTTGAAATCTAAACTCCCCGTAAAATTCAGTATTATACCATTTGTATATCATAATGTAATCATGTTTTAATAATTTGACGATTTTAAAATTTCTGCTTGGTCGTAATACGTGCAGTAAAAAACTGAAAACCCTGATCATTTGGTTCCAACTTGTACTTGCAACGTTGTTTTTCAACAGCTGCAAGCGGTGTTGAATTCAGATCTCTGTTTCAGCGCACTGGCAAATTGTTAAAATTCCAATTAGAACTTTTTTAAATTAAAAATCGAAAAATGTGTTACTTTGCAGTCTAAGCAAGCTAATGGTGCGTCCTTCAGTTTGTCTTTCTAGCCCCGGGTGTAGACATGTTTTCGCCGAGTATAAGGTCAAACTGGGTCTAACCATTTTTACAACCTTACTGCCTTTGAAACGTGACACCAACATAAACGGTGCAATCGCCAAAGACTAGACCGGTTATTAATGCAGGTATAACAATAATAACTTTAGTTTGCTGCCCACCAACCTCCGGTTAATTCTACCTAGCCAAAATTCAAAGAACGGTTCGTCGGTTTACTGCTAGAATTTCGATTTTTTTTAAATCTATGTCAATACGACATTCGTACTCTGCGAGCTTTTTAGAATTGGGATGTGTGGAAAAATGCCTAGGAACATGAAATTTAACATTGTAATCTGTCCTGATTCTGCAAGCAGAAAATTGTCATGCGGTGAGAACTGCAGTAACACAAGATTTGTCTATTATAAAAGGTTGATTAGATGCAAATATATTAAGTCTGAATTATTCAAAAGTGTGTTTATTACTTTTAGTATATATATGCAACTAGCTGATTTTACTAACATTACAGTTCATGATACAAATTGCCCTGTAACTGCTCGTAATTGTAAATGCAGCATAAACATAAAAAAGGTAATTTCCACCAAGTATCTTGGAATCACCGTGGACATTCAAATAAACAATATATGCACTAGATTAAGAAAAACTATATATGCCATTAAGAAATTTAAAGAAATATTATTAGTTAAACAACTTTACTGTTATTACTATGCTTTGGTACAGTCCATCTTGTCCTATGGCATACTAGGTTGGGGTGGAGCAGCCCGTCTTTGCACGGAGAGGGTTGAAATAATACAAAAGTATATATTAAAAATTATTCTAGGAAAGCCTAGTATATATCCGACTTACCTTGTTTTTAGTGATTCGGATGTAATGACAATGACATTGCAACAATTATTCTATAGTGCCATATTAAAATATAATTCGAAAAATTCACAAAGCATAAATACGCATAATCATAATTACATTACTAGACACAAAACTGATGCTATCCCACATAAAGTAAATATCAGTCGGTCAAATATGTGTCAATTACTACATACCAAAGCTCTACAATAACTTCCAGTTGTACATTAAAGAAAATAACTGAGACATACATCGGAATAATTTTAATAAACTTGTCAAAAGGTTCCTACTTAATTTTCCATAGATTAAATTTTTGCTTGTAGTTTAAATTGAATCACTTTTATATAGATTTTTTCAAGCACATGCATGATTGATGCAAAGTTAATAATATCTGCAAAGCCCCACACAGCTGTTTTTATAGCTAAGTGGTGTATCCTTGATTTCTTTATTGTATTATAATACTCATTTATTTATTGTAACAATATTTATTACTGTTACTAGCTTAAAACTCGATTATGTAAAACGAAAATAAAGAACTTTATTATTATTATTATTAATGGGGTTAGGGTTTGCAGTACACCTCTAGGTAGTGGTAATCGTGTAATCGTGGGTGCGGTCGACTCTAATCTCTCAATATAATTATTACCAAACCTGCAAGGCGTAGGAAAAGTTGACTTCCCGGCCCCCTGCTGCCCCAGATATCGCCTTTATAGCAATGTCCGCAGGCGGCCGAAAATATATAACGTTTCCTACTTATACATAATATACCATTTCCTGCAATCGGACGAAAATGTTACTTTTCGTACTTGTTTTCGGGCCGCAAAATACATGATTCCGGTATATTATCGTCGATGCTAAACAAAAATTAATAATAGTACGGAAGTGTTTTGTTGCTAAGAGAACATAAACAACAGTAGGAGAATAAATTTCCAGGCCTAGGCCGACAAAACCTTACCGTAACGTAAATGATTAATTTTTGGGTTTATCCCAATCAGAAAAATAGGTTGGCCTCCTATGGATGTCTCACTCAGCCGACGCCTCGTCCACGCCTACGTTTTGCTGGCCCAGGCTGGGACAAGAAGTCAGGCTTCT